>NCKV01000599.1:0-15849 GCA_003675905.2 Leptotrombidium deliense
AAAAACGTTGTTTTTTATTTCACAATTATATTTCCAAAAATTGAAATTCAATACAATCGACGACAAGTTTTTATTTTATTTGCTGTATACGTTAGAAGTAGAAATGTTTTCAGTTTCACTATTTTTCAAACTATTCTTCTTATAAATACTCTTCAGTTGCAAAACGAATTAAATTACATTCGTGTTCCTTGTTTATTTGTTGTGAAATCAAATTTCCATGTTTTACAATTTGACGTTCACGCTGAATTGGAGACACTTTTCGACCATTTATTCAACGCACTCTTCTCAAGGCGCCCAATTGCGTAAGTACACTCCGATATGATGTAAAATGTGAGGTGATAATAATAATTTAGTGGTCTATGCATGAAAAGGCGTTTACCATGTTTGAATACAATTTCACGGCATTCGAGGAAAAGTGTTCGCAATAAACTGTGAAACACAGCACATCTGCTGTTAATTGTTATTTAATTAGTCTTTTGGGTAAAATTCAAATAAATGACAACAATTATTTAAACAACGCAATAAAAAACGAAACGAATTTCGTGTAAATTGCAATTAACTTTAATTTAATCAGTTTTTCAGCGAATAATCGTGAAAGAAATGAAATAAAAAAGAGATAAACAAAATTGCGTTGATAAAAACTGTTTAGCTTGATTCAATTTGAGGTTAAAATAATTTTTCTAAAAGAGCACAGTTTTCGAATAAATAATGAGTTATGATTGCAACTCGAAATTCGGTTAATTCGTGCTCACAACTGATGATAATGATGATGTTATTGCACACGGCGGATAAAGCGAATGTTGTTGGTTGTATAAAAGTGAAATTGCGTTGTTTATGTTTGCATGGACGAAAAAAGGAGCATTTAATGTTCGCTAAAATATCGATACAATTGATGAAACAAAAAGCTCATTTCATCTTTTTGCTTGTTTCGCATTGTTTTTATATTCGATTCATTGAACTGAAAGCGAAGAATAAAAGCGAGAGTAAATTAAATACGAAAACGCAGAGTAAAGTACACGATTTTGGTATACATCAATGAATTGAGATACGAACAGTTGCGAACGCAATTGCAATGTTATCGTTTCAGACACAACAACAGCAGAAAAGCGAAACTAAAAGAGAAACTAATATTTAGTGCAAATAATTAAAGCGTCTACGTAAAAAAAGTAGAGACGATTGATTTGCATAATTTTAATAAAACGTCGGTCCGAAAATGTTCGCTGAACAATTCATTCGATGTGAATTTGGTTGTATTTAAGCGGCGAAAAGAGAGGCTTTCTTCGATTAATTTCCCAAGAGAGAAGCGATCCGCATCCAACATCCAAAGCCATCTTTACTGCTGCTGCTTCTGCTGTGCTGCATTTCGTTTACTGCACATTTCGGCGCTTCTTTTTGTCGCCCGAACAACACTAAACTCTGCAATTTTTGCGTCATTTTCTGTTAGACCTTTTTAGACCGCAATTTTAGCGAAAAACGATTTAAAGCGAAGATGCAAAAAGATGAGTGCGTTTGATGCGAGAATGCGAGATGCGCTGAGAACGAGCAAATCTGTTCTTGTGCACGTCTCGAGCACTGTTTACACATACAATTCGAGTGCAATGTTTAAATGTGCTCTTCTTTAGTGACTGCAAAATGTGTGCAACAATAACTCAATATTTGCATTGTGCACACTTTCCAATATGAAAATGATGAAAAAGAAAACAATGAATGAACGAATCGCTTCTTTCTTGAAAAAGCATCTTTCACCTTTTTGCGTCTGCAAAACGTATTCGATTAACGGACACAAGTGACCAAAGAAAGTGTTTGCATCACTGATCGCAGACCGTTTCTCGCACTTTTATAAATAATTTATCATTTTTATTGAAACGAGAAAACGATACTCAAGTGAATATCGGTGTTCACTTTTAGTTATATAATAATTTTTTATTAACACTTTTTATATTTCGCCGAGAAAAGTGGCGAGAAATTTGTCGAACTGAATTTATTTTCATTTTTGAGCTCAAAACGTTCTTTTCATTGACGAACTTTGCGCAAAGTTTACTTGGCATTCGTTGCGAGCTTTATTTTTGTAATAAATACTTATTAAAGTCGATTTCGAAAATTTCCTTTCTATTTCTCTTTTTTAAGAAGCTGAAACAAAAGAAGAAACGAATCGAAACGAAAGTGAATCGCATTTATACGAATGTATATAGGAATGAATAGTACCAGTTATAAATTCAAGCAGTTACACACTTCGTTTCGCTTCACGTTTTGCTTCTCTTAACATTGTTATTTGTAAAAATAAATTAATTGCTTCAATTTATTCACAACTAAACAATTATTGTATATAGCGTAATCATTTCGCGAAACTTTTGCAAACATTGCACAGTACTGTGCAAAAGTGTGTCTTTGTACGTAAAACATCATATCTTACCTTTTCGTTAGTCAAATTTCTTCGAGTGTTTATAATATTTATTATATAAAATATGACAATCTTTTATTTGCAGTAAATGAGTAAAGGCATGGACCTTCCCTCAACCTCATGGTACTATGCAATCCGCATCGATTTTGAATGAAAATATAACTTTTAATAACTCAAAAAAATCGAAGAGTATCTTGTTCACCAAAGAAAATAAAAAGCAATTATTATATTTTCGTACTCAAAATTATCAGATAAATAATTTCACATCGCTGATTATATCAAACAGCGTTGTTTCTTATGGCTAACATGAAACCATATCATTAACGGAATGAAACATGTGCTTTTGCATTGGTTGACTTTAGAAATACAGTTGACAACGTAAAAACACAAGTAAACATTTAGTTGTGTTTGTCTTTCTTTTCATTGTAATCACAGTGCGTGATGAAGGCAAAAATAATGTCAAAACAGATGTACAACTTTACCTTAACCCTAACTTCTCTGGGGAAATTGTAGTCAAAAAGAATAACTGTATTTAATTAGATCAAATTTTGCAGGTATATATTTACGTAAATGTACTTTTGCATTAAGAAATTAATTAATGTGTGAAGATGTTTCATTTACCGAATGAATATTGAACGCAAAATAGTATTTGCAGTTGGCTATGGAGCAGTGTAAAGTTTTGGTCAAAATAATGCGTTGATGACAAATAGGTTCTGAATAAGAATATGAGATTATTTCGTATAAAATTGTATAAAGTTAACAAACAAAAACAGTTTTCGAAGCAATTTTTTGAATATTAAAAATAATTGTAACTTTATATTCTTGTTTCGAAACAATTATCGTTCATTATTAATGAATGCGAATGTTTACTATGAAGCATACTCGGCAATATATTACTGCATGCGAAATTATTTTTAATAATTATTATCATCATAATAACAAAAACAACAAATCCCAAAACGTTTGTTTCAACGCTTTAACGTTTCACTCATCATTTGTTTCATAAATGAATGGAATTAAAAAGCTTTATTATTAATAATAATTGTAATGCAATGCAGACACAAGCACTATACAACTGTGAATGTGCGGCTTAGAACATGACGAATGAATGTGTGTTGCAAGTGAAACACAAAGTTTGTCAAACTCGACTTGAGTGCAACTTAAAAATGAATGACTGAAAGATTAAAGAAAGTTTTTTCTCGAAAGCTTAATTTCCGTCGAAAAATTTGGTACTCAAAAAAAGCATAAATTAAGCCGACATTTAATTGCCAATTATTTGCTTAAGTTGATTAATTACGACAAGAAACGAAAAGGCAAAAAGTATTGCAGAGAAAAAATTATTCGTTCGTTCTATTATAAATTGGAAATGTGAATACAAAGTTTTAAGTGTGCAAACTTCACACACACTTGAATCGAGAATTGCACACAATTTTTTATATTGCATTTCAATTCGCTGCAAATCAATTGCTAAGGAAATAGAAAGCACGAGTATATAGAAGTTGTATAGTGTACTACTGTTCGCTGTATATATTTCTGTTTTACGTATCATTAAGCGAACAATTCAAAGATATATTACATTTTCGCTTGCTATATTCTTTGCTTGCTAAACATTATTTATGATCATTGATCACTTGTGCCTTTCGTTGTTTTCTCTCTGCTTTTTATTGCCACGCATTTCAAACACACACAAATGTTTGTTTGCGCTGATCGAATGTAATTCAATGTTATGCAATTTCTTTGCTCTTTAAATATTCAAAAATCGCTGCTTTACCCTTAATTTCTCTCAAAATTGAAATTGAGAAATCAAATAAAAGCAACAGTCAACAACGTTACTCAAGTAGCAATAGTTTATGCAAACAATATCTTTAATAATAAATTAATTGTGATTTTCTTCTTTCAGAACGACAATTGAATTTCAAAACAAATAATATTTCACTTTGAACTTTCCAAAGAGTCAAAGTAAGTTATGCAATTTTTTTGGGTCATTTTATCATTGCCAACTTTAAAATTTATATAACTAAATGTTCGATGTTTGTGTATATTCTACAACATTTTGGGTTATATGGTCAAAAGGCAAAATATGCACAAACATTAAACTTTTAGTTCTATAAATTATAAAGTTTGCGATGATAAACAAACACAAACTTTTTTTGTGATACTTTTTTCCAAAGAATTCATCTGTGGACAAGAATGTGCAAATATTATATATTTGAATGTCTATTGAAATTTATATTTGCCGTAATAGTTATATGCTGCATTTAAGCTGACAAAAGGAAAAGATTCATTTACATAGCAAACATAATTTTTTCTCGTTTTGTAAGAATAAACAGTAGTAAACAAAGTATACTTTGTGAACATTGCAAATTAATTCTAAACACTAAAAATTGACTTCTTTGCATTTATAAAATATTGAAAGTGAAAAATAAATAAGAATTGATTTTGCAAATCCCTCGGAAAGGAGCAATGCTGAGAAAAGTAATGATTCTGTAATAGAGGCAAAAGGTTGTAAAGTTATGTGTCTGAAAAATTTTTAGTTACAACTTTTGCTGTTCAATTCGATTCTTTCGGTATCAATGAGAATGTAATATATATCCATAGACTTTGTTCTATTCGAGGAGTGACAAAAAATTGCTTATTTTTGAAATTTATGAATAAAAATGGATGCGAAATAGAAGAATGCGCTTGAAAACCCATGGGAAATTAATGTGTGTGCGTCTGTGTGACAGAGGTTTTCTGTGCATGAAAGTAGGTACGAAAAATCTTATTTCAAACTCGCCGTATTCGAAAAATGTACCGAAAATTATATAGCCAAGAATATAAGAATTTCTTTCTATTCTAACCGAATTTTATGCAACACTTGCGATACAATTTCAACGAATACGTTTTTTATTTATTATTATATATTTACGTAAAGTATTTTGCGATATAAAAAAATTTCTCGTTTCACTTTAATATGCATTCAAAAGCAATGCGAAGAATGTTTCGCGTTTTTAAATAAAATTTCAATACTTTTCTCTTCTCATCAAATGCTTGCGTCGAAAATTTTAATACCAAACATTTCATTCCTTCAATCGCATTATACTCGAAACGTTTTGCGTTATAAAAAATGTTTTTTAATATTTAATAAAAATACAGTCGAGAAAACAGAAAAAGTTGTTGTTTTGTTGGCTGAACGTACAATCAGTTTCCTATTAAAACGCAGTATGAAACATTGGTAAATAATTATGAATCATGATATGTGAACGTAAACTTCTGCGATCACCAAAAACGTTACTTGTTTAACTTGAATTTATTTATCGTAAAAATGAAAATCGCGCACCAGAATGAACACCATTGAATTTCTCTTTTGTGACTGTTGTCACCGAATGTTCACGAAATTAAATATTTGCAACTGCTTTCTCTAGTTTAATTCATTGTCGCTGAAACCGTGATTGATTGATTAATTCATCCATCGCGAGTTGTAGTCGATTGTAATTGTGATCATCAAAAAAGGCACAAACTGAAACAATGTCCACTTCAATGTCCGAATATTGAATATCTAAACACATTGTTTCTTCAAGTTCTCAAATGTTTCGCATTCACTGCTTGTTCAATGTGAAAATGCAATTGAAAAATAGTGAAATGTGAAAGTTAGCGAACCTTGATAATGCATATTCCTTTTCATTGTGGGACAATCGGTTTCCTATACGAAAAAAGTTTCATATTTAATAAACAGTGTGTGCATATATGTGTGTATGTGAAAAGTTTGAAATCGATTTCTCACACATTCGTTAACGTTTGAAACGCATTGTTAAATACGTAGCAATCATGCAATCACTTTTTTCGTTAAAAATATCGAGAAAACGATTGAAAAGGTGAGAAAATTGGCAAAAAGAAATATTATTGAAAAGTTGAGAAATTTTTTATAACAAACTTTGTTGTTGGGTGTTTATAACGTGGATCGAAGATGCACACAAAGTTGTGAATGTTAAAATGTTCACCTTCTTTCGTTTGAAGTCGATATTGGTTCTAACGAATCGATGGTTAAGCGGTTGCAGTGGACGGTAATTGTTGCCCAGCGGTGCTTTCGGTGAATCCGATTCTCCTTGCATTAATTTGCGCAACGCATACAACTGCAGTAAACAGTAAACACAATTTGTACTTATTTAATTATAGCATGCTTATAATCAATGAACGAGTTTAAATCTTGCGAGACACGCAGCTAACCTGTTGCCGAGTTATAAATATTGGTTTGTTAATTATAATCCAAGTAACTGTTTCGTGACAACCAGGAATCGTCATCGAACCTTCGTATGTCATGTAATAATCAAAATCCGGAATTAATTCCCTCAACGACAGCGATTTCACAGCCACTGTTTGGCCTGCAAAGCAAAAAATATGTAAATTTTCTCATTAATCATTAAAAACGAGTTAAACAGCAAATATACTAATTAGTGTTCTTAAATTAATGAAATACAATAATAAAGTTTACGAATTAGTTTCGATGTAAAAGGTGAAAAGATGATGTTCATTGTATATTCACATTTAGTGTCGGTAAACGTGTTCTAAATAATTGATCGCGAAACGTCTATCTAGCCTTTGTGTTACGCAACAACTAAATAATCATTTAAACAATTGCGCGTAAATTATTAAATGCAATAAGTCTCTTTTTGGCGATTCGAGCATTTAGCTGCAATTGGGATGCAAAAAATGATGCCGATCGGTATAATGTAATGTCTCGAGTGCGGCACTCGTTTTCGTTGTAAAGTAAAGCGTACTCGAGTTAACAAAACGATTTGTGTATGTTTATGTTCATTTGATTTTTGGGTATCGAAAAGTAGAACGTAATAAAATTGTTCGCTGAACGCAGCAACAAAGGCGATTGCTTGTTTCAGTCACGTACTTAAACATTGGTGAATGAGAATGAAAAGCAATTCGAAAATAATTTCACTCTTTAAAAACAATTCGTAAACATTTTTTAGAAGCTGACTTGAAATCGAATCGAAATTACGGCCATAATGAATAGTGAATGAATGAATTGTGGCTGTTATTTATAGCCAACAATTTATGTTTATTTCTGCGAAACTTTTCGCAATTATTTTCATTATCACATTTAATGCATGAAACGCTTTCGACACATGCAAAAATTGCGTGTTTCGCAATACTAAAAGAGATGTGATTATTATTACAAAATTCATCCGAAAGCGTATTTGGTATGTTGCATACTTTCAATCTGTCTACTGCAACTGTGCTGCTTCAATTTTCAAGTTCTTTTTCATTCATCAACCACTACTCAAATCGACGTGATTAATATTTTAAAGCAATGTCGGTTATTAATTTTGTGAAATTAATATTTTGCTGAATAATTTTGAAAAAGAAACAGAAAAGAGAACTGTGCAGTCAGTGAGTCTTGTTATTAATAGGGAGCAAAATTGGTTAGTCGTTGATTTTGAACGATAAAAAATGAATTGAATGTCAAAAACACGTGAAATTGGCGCAACTAATTTCGCGATTCGAATAAAGAAAGCAAAAAATACATTTTAAGTAATAAACTATATATGAAATATATAAGTGAACATTGAATCAACTATAAAAAACGTAATAACTATTCGCTTTTGTATTTCGATTATTTTTTCGACGACAAAAGAAAAGTTTTCAAAAACTTGATTTCGTACTTGAAACACATACACACACAAACAACGACAATGGCAAAATTTGCCGACAAATTGTGTGTATCAAAGATTCAATGACCTGCGAACAAAAATGGTTACACGAAAAATGTTCAAAAATATTATTTTTCCGCATCAAGATCAAAAGGCGAACTTTGTTAAGATGAAGCTAATGATTAAAACGTCTAAAATGAATAATTTTCTCTCCTTCAATGTTCGCGTAATATTAATATCGCCATATCTCATTCTAATATTAAGATTTCACCGAGATACACCAAATTTGAAAAGTTCAATGTTGCATACAAATAGTGTGAAAATGTCAAAATGTGTGTGTGTGTATATATATATGTATGTTCGCAGTGAATATTATATAAGTGCGTAAAATATATGACAACAATTTTTCTTTATGTTTGCCTTAGATTTACATATTTTTCGTATATATTTCCAGTTTGCAAATAATTACGTTCGCAGCAACACACTGAAATCAAAAACATTATTCTTTATGAATATTTTTACTATTATTATTTTGCGTACATTTTGATTCAATAAAATAAATGATTGCAAAAAATTCTGTCAATTGTTTGCATTCAGTTTATTATTAAAAAGTAAACACAAAAATTGAAGTAAATAAATAAAAATTTTCGCATCGAACATTATTCGTGCGTTGAATTAATTGCATCGTGTACATTACTAACCTCTGTGTCTTATATTATAAACCAAGCTAGTTAGCAGTCGTAATTCCATATTTGAGCTGTTTCCGAGCTGCCGAATTAAAAGCAAATGAATCATCTTCAAAAAGCATCACGAAATACACTGAAGTGGATACAGTAACGAGAAACAATAATAACTTCGGTAAATATAAAAATAAATGTGAAATAAAATTATCTTTTATTTTATTTGAAATTGAAAAGAAGATTAAATAAAAGTGAAATAAAAATTCAAATTTCACATAAAAAAGCAAAGAATTGTTGAATGAATGCAAACATTGCTTACCTGCATTAATAATGCGATTGCAACGAGTCCGTTCGATCTGTGAGCAGCTTCACTCATATTTTGATATAAATCTGAATTATATCCTATTATCTGCAGCTGTAATGTGCGAACAAAATGTAGTTTACATCAGCAGGATACACACTGTGAAGTGCATACTTTACACTTGTCTTAGAAAAGACGCTTACGAACGAAAATTGAACATTAATTAACACAATGTTGCAGTTTGTAGAAGGAACATACAAACTGTCTAAAGATCGGAGTAATATAAAGTGGTCACTTAAGAAAGATACACTGTGTATCACTTCTATTAAATTCGAACGTCACTGTTGAACACACTTCACTCCACAATTTATCGATCAAAATCAGAGAATGTTCGATTAACACGTTAATTATTCTGAACCATAGGATACTTATTTGCACATTTTCTCCGTTTAGAGAGCAAAGCAGAAAAAGTTATGCAGATGATCATCAATTGCATCATTGATGTCAATGGGAACAGAGATGTGAAATCGTAAAAAATGTTTTCCGATACTGTGTGCACAACAGAAATGGATCAGATTAAAAGTTTTCTACGTATTTCATTGCACCTAACTAACGTACACCACTATTTGATTATTTGAAAAATAATTCAGCATAAGCGGTTATTCGGGTTTCATAATAGGTAAATTGGTTATACGAATAACGGTTTCAAATGTGTTCAGGTTAGGTTTCATTTTTTTCTCTTTTTACTTATTAAGAAAAGTAACAAAAATGTATGTTACTTTAAAAAATTGTAATCACTAAATTGTTGCGAAGAATTAAAAGTAAAAGAAGAACATGTCGAGCACTTAATTTTGAACTGTCTCTCCATTGTAGACACACGATGACATAAAACAAAAGAGAAAGTGAATGCGAAGAGCGATATTTTGCTGTTCGCTTCGAGAGTGCCGCCTAATTCAGGTTTCACAGTAATAATATTGATTAAAAAAGACTGATAAACAATTACGACACAGTATCGGTGACAAATGATCGTCGAGTGAGGTCCACTCGCGAAGCTGGCAGCAATCGATTCATTTATTAGCGTTTCACGATTAAAGATCAGCTTTAATTAACTTCGAAAACGACAAACGACTTGACAACAAACTTAAAGGCACCTCTTTTATTATCGCACACAAAACATCGTCCAAATTCATTGAACCTTATTTATTCGGCTTTCGACGCCGAGAAACGAGAAGTATTCAAAGATTCTCTTGCAGTGCGATTACTGCGTTCATCCTTTGTTTCCACAGATTAACAGTAATTATAAATATCTGTGGTCATTAGTTAAGTGAAGCTATAGATAATCTTTTCTGTAATTAAATGTCGCTCGCAACTAATTTCACACTCGAAACTAACTTTTCTCGAAGAATGCGAAAAATTGCAATCATCGTGATCACACGACGATCACGATTCTTTTTGAATCGCATTCGTCGACGAATTAAACAAGAAAGAAAAATTACTCTTTTTCTTTATCGCCGAGAAAAATGTAACAATATTTTTGGCAAATATCGAATGTCGTTTGCATTGCAATTGCTTATCGACGAATGCTTTCACATAAAACGCTGTACATGCATATTACCTCAGCTGGAAACGGAGATTTGGCGATGTGATGCTCTGAGCCGGCACTGTCAGTGCGTCCGAAATGCATGTGAATTGAATGAAAAGTGTACGAATATGAAAGCGGACCACCGCTTATGTTGATGGACAACGGAGCTTTTGGGACAGTGATGTCGTTAGTCGCAGAGATAATATCGTTTTCTTCGGGTTTTTGTTCACTTTCTTCGGTCACATGCATAACAATGCTGTGTCCGTTGTTCTCTAAAATACCATTCACCTGCAACACAAAACAACATTACTTTTATTGTTATTAAATTTTAATTACGCACATACAACACGCAGAGAGCGATTGTGATTATAAAGTACTGTTTTGCACAGTATTTACTTAACTGCGAAACGCAGCCGACTGTGAAACGAAGCGAGAGTAAATGGAATATAAATATGAAATTTAGTAAATCTTTTTGCGTTAAAAAATGGGCGATTTAGAAAAAGCCATTTTCAAGAACGCAAGAAACTGTTTTTTGAATGTGTGCATCAACGAAAGAAGCAAAAAAGGAGAATTTTTAAAAGAGACACGCACTGAAAAAACAGTTCGCTTATTCCTCCATTTTGCGTAACAAAGTGGTTATGAATTTTAAAATAACAAAGGCAAAACTGTTTTCAAATTGATCCGCGAAAATGCGATGGATGCAAAGAACGGACTCCGCTCTGCTCTGCATGCTCCGCGAATCAATTACGTTCGCGTTTTCGACCGCTTTTCATATCAATGCACTTTTCGCGAGTAAAATAATTCAACTGCACTCTTCTCGAAGCGTAAAAAAGTGTGTTTCCAGTGTATGTGTGTGTTTCAAAACGAGACACGATAAAAATGAAATTTATGTGTCGAAATATTAAAGCAAAACTCTTTTCATAACTGTGTTCATATATAATATTTGAAAAGCGCGAAACAAAAATAATGAACACCAAAATTTTAATGACTTTAAATCCGTTAATGAGTCGCCTCGTTATGAATCTCTCAGTTTTGCTCGTTTTGCGAAAATATTTCTTCTCCATTTTCGCATGCTGCACTTATTAATGATACTGACGAATAATATTCGTTATTATTAATTTTTACACTATTTGCAAAAACTTATTCATACATAAATCAATAATTGTGTTCGAAAACGTGTGCAAGAATAGAATACACAATAAATTATTACCCGATGTTTATCCACATGTAATGGCCTCAAGTATGGATCGTAAAGTAATAATCCGGGTTTAATGTCGATAGGCGACTGGCGACGACCTTTTTTACACAATTGCCATTCAGGATTGAGAAGACCCCAAAAGTCTGGTCCTGGTATAACGAAAACAATTGCATTACGTAAACTGTGTTCACATTAAAAGAGTTGAATGAAGTAAAGGTTAATTAGAATGCTTTTAAAGAAGCGTTCGTGTCTATGAAAAGAAACAATAATATGCTATTAATAATAATAATAATCATAATAAAAGAGTGATGACATATTGTCGACAAGAATGGCTTTCGTTTCGCACATAATATCGTCTCTCAATTCTCTTCTTTATTATCAAATCTCTTTTCTTTTTAATATTGCACTTCTTTCTTCGCCAATTTTATTTTTTATACACAAACAAACATTGAAACGTTGTCGTTCTCAGTTTTTCACTCTTCAACAATAATTTACGTTCAACAAAAATAAAAATGTAATAAACTTTTATACAATTACTAAAATATGATAGATGTTTGAATAGAAAAAGTTTTATTTAATTTGATTACGCGAAAGAGCGCAAGATACTATAAATATATAATTAAATGAAATTCAGTTATTTGCTTTACCTGAAATTCCGTCGTATGTCCACCAATCGTCCCAGCTGGCAAATACTGACTGCACGTCTGCAAGGTAAACAAAAAATGCCATTAACAGTCATTTCCTGTTTATGCATTTACAACATCAATTGAAAGTGAATGCAATTCATATTCGTTCATATTCACGTAATAAGCAAATAAACAAAAATATATATTTCGCAATACATGTGTGGCACGCATTGTGCATAGCGAAAAATATTATTGGCAATAATTCAAACACGGTCAGCGTATTTGAGAGCCAATTATAATTCTTTCGTAAAAAATGTGTTTCCTTAGCGTTTTCGGTCGTCGTTATATTGCACACATATTGTGATATTATAATGCATAAAAAAGTCGACGACAGTCGCGAAATATTTATTACCTTTGTGTTATATCGCAGTTATAAAAGCGGCACGATTTTTTATTATAAGCACACACACAACACACAAAATATCGGTGCGTATATTTTTAATACGCAAAGCGACACGTGAACTGGAAATATGTGTACCAACTTTAATTAATGAACGGCGATTATTTATCATTCATGGTATAAAATATTTTCGTAGACGTAAAAAATGATTGCGAAAATTAAGCGACTTTTTTAAATGCAGAAAAAAAGTTGTGTGTGCTGCTTGAGCTCTCTTAACTCGAAGATCGATATGTGCCACGTTTATATCGATATTAATTATGTAAGAAATAAATGTGTCATTTATAATAAACATTACATAGACGCCGAATTTAGTCAACTTCGCTAACGATTTTCATCAATTTTTTGTTAAGCATTAAAATTTTACGTGCATTCAAATCTGTGAAATCGCAATCATTCGCAAATTCGACAAAAGGAGCAAGTGTCACTAGTGTGTTGGTTGCATTTTATATCCCATAAGCATAAATAAAGTGTTCATTTTGAAAAATAAATGGCAAACAATGACGAGCTTTAAAATCGATGCGATTTAATTACTTTTCGCATTGAAATCAAGTTTAGTGAAGGCACACACAAAAAACACAAAACTCTTTAATTACTTTAATTAACAGTTATTTAATTAGAAAATTTTTGTATTCACTTTTTGCATTCAATTTAAACAGCTATTTTTTGAATAAAGTTGAAATTGGACAGAATTCAAAATTAACATGGCTTTTGTATTGATGTCAAACGCAGAGAGCAAAAGTAATCAAGTTGAATGCCAAACGTTTTTCAATTTAATTATGAGTTGCATACAATCGTGGCCAGAATAACTGGTTACACATTTCCACAGTGAAACAATTCGCGTGAATCGGAATGTTTGCATTGAAATTTTTGCAACAAACTATTTTGTTAATCATTCAAATGTACAGTATCGTTCATAACGTTAGGACAAAATTGACCTTTGAAGTCTGTTTTTCTTATCGTAAATTGGAACAAACTTTGAACAACACTGTATGTATTTTAACTTTATAAACTTTGTGAAAGTATTTATAGAGTTATAACTTGCAAGTTACACTTATTTAATTAATTATCGATAGCATTGGTGCATTCACAATTAACGTGTCACTCAAGTTTTGACCCGAATATAACGTGAATATTAATAAGAGCAATTTTTATTAAAAACAAGCCGAAAACATATTTTTAATGAACTCGTCAAGACTATCAAATTATCAAGCTACGTCAAAAACGAGAAGCAGAAGCAAAAATATTCGGTTTTGCGAAACTTTATTCAAATATAATCACAAAATGTATGAAAATTTATTCGACAAAAAAGTGCGCGAAAATTAATTGATTATTAATTATTGTAAATTGAAGTACAATGTGGAACATGCAAAAATATTCGTCCGTTTATTATTCGCAAAAATAATGATCGCATAAAGACCACAGCGAATGTTTTTTCTCCTATTTTGTTTTTATGATTGCAATTCTTTTTGAGTAATGATTCGAGAGAATAAAAAGCATAATTCGACGAAAAACTGTTTTTACTTTTTATTTAATATTTTGTTTTTGCAAAATGAGTGATTAACGAACTCAAAGAAAGTTCGGGAATAAGAATAAGAAATGAGCTGAAAGATACTTTTGAATAAACCAAAGAAGGCAAAGAAAAATATACATTTTATATTTGCTTTTGAATTTTATATTCAAAATGAAGCGACTGCGAATCAATTGAAGCATTCATTCATCAAATTTATTGTGTTTGCAATCGTAAAAAATTAATGCAAACATTTCTTTAAAAGAAACGAACAATAAGAACAAAAGTGTGTCGCACAAAAAATCTGTGCACGACTGTAAATCGTGTATTATGTCTATTTTTTGCTCACATTTGTGTCACAAATAAAGACAATTTGTTTCGCAAAAGATGCGAACACAATCGATGCATCACTGTTGTCAACAATGTTCGCTTTAAAAGCCTGCAGTTCACAAAAAAAGCACAAGCACAACACAACACACACAAAGTAAATATTTTCTCGAAAAAATAGCACAACGAAGGACAACACCTTAATTGATGAACGTTATCCATCCGTATTCACAACGCATCACTTTTTCTTGTACAAAAAGTTCGCGAGAGACGAATTGCAATCGAAAAGGTAAATAAATAAATACACGTAGATGTAAAGATGCGTCTGGTGTATATGTATAACATTCTCTTTAAACGTGTTCTCATTCGATTGTGAAATCATTTCTTACAACAAATTTGAAACATTTGCGAAAACGATTGCAAGTGATTGTCGAAGCAGTGCACCAGAATCGTTGAACGCCGCATCTTTGCACGCTTTACACACATTTCTCGGCGAAACTTTTCAACGAAAAAATGGTATCAAATTTTCAAAAGACTGCTCTTTATTGCTTTCAAGTGTGAAAAGCGACGATGAAACACTTTTCTTTACTCTTTATTCTTTAATGTATAGAAGAGAAAAAAGTGTGTGAAACGCTTAAATTTGGCGAATAATTTAGTTGCGGTTTAAGCTTCGAAAAAGCCAATTTTTTACAAGCAAACATCGCTTTACACGATACATCGAAGAGAAGCGATTTGACGAGAATTTATCTGCAATCAATCGTATGCGATTGTCGTTCATTTTTGCGTAATGCATTTGAACGTTCATGTCAATAATAATGCGTATACTTCACTCGACTATAATGCATGTATGTTCAATTTCATTACTAATGTTGCATTGAAAGCGAAATGTATTAATTATGAGCTAAAACATGCAAAGCACAGAAAAATAAATTTTAATGAAAGAAGTTAACTTGAAGTAAAAAATTATCATTTGCATTTGACATCAAATTTTGCTTTCTCCCTCAACACACATTTGTTTCACATTTATTGCGAATTTTTCTTCTTCGGCAACATTTGAAAATCAAAGTTTCATCAAACTTTTTGTTACACTTTTGCTCAATAACCGAGAGTATGAAAATTGTAGTT
>NCKV01000600.1:0-15843 GCA_003675905.2 Leptotrombidium deliense
ATGGCGGCCTGCAACGATACACATTCTTCAAACAGTGATTGTGTTCAAAACTCTTTAGTAACCTCTCCTTTGAACGCATTAAATGCAAAACATTCGGTGTCGTCGTCTTCGGACACTGTTCCGCTGTGTTCCTGTCATATTTGCAAAAAGCTGGAACACGAAAGCGTTCTTTCGCTGTGGCAGCAGTTGAAAATCGCCGTTTTACGTGTTTATAGCGACAGTGGTCTCCATTTGAGCCACAACTTTTTGCAACAAAGTAAAATAGAATTACCACCGCCACATTCGAAGCCCCCGATTCCTAATAGTGACCATCTCAAGGAACTCGTTCATAGGTATGCTTCACATTTTATGAATCACGTTAAACTTGACTAATTCACGTCATCTTGTTGTCCACAGATTAATTGTCCACGATCTTCATAAACTGCACCAATGTTTGGAAGCACAAATTCGTTTATTCGTCGTCGAAATTCGCCTCAGTCTATTGAAGCACATAAAACAAGGGTCTCACGCTTTGTTAGAAGCGCTAATCGAGTTTTACACGAAACTCGGACGCGCTTCCAAGAAAAGTGGACAGTTTCTTCAGGAGCTTGAATCACGACATTTGCGCAAATACAATTTAACTTGGGAATTGGTAAATAGAAGACTTTTTCAAAGCATCGTGTACTGCGATGTTTACATCAAACATACTTTGCTTAAGTAAGTTATCGTTACGAAATTATTTGGATACCATTAATGTTTTGTTTACTGTTTGCTTTAGATTAAAAACATTGACTGATGACCGCAATTTTATTGAGATGTATACGAAATTCATCAAATTCGAAGATGAAATGACAGTGATATCAGTGGTGTGGCGAGAAGCTCAGGAGCACAGTGATGACTACGAAAAGGTTTTTCTTAAAATGATTGTTCTGACGATCGATTGTTTCTAATATTTATTTGTTTAGTACGCAATTTTGCGGAAGAAGAAACAAATGATTAAAGAATGGGAACAATGTAGTCTGGAGTTGGTTGGGAAAGGAAAACAAAACGAAACAATGTCTCCTTGTTTTTGGAAGAAGAAACCTTCGATCGAGTGCGTCAATAGAAGCGTATTTGTCGAAGAACCGAAGAGGTTAAAACCTGGGAAAAATCTGCAAACAGTAAATATACCTGTAGAAGTGCAAGCAACCCTCCAGGAACAGGTTTTGCTCGCAAATTACGGAGAATGGGACTCAATTGACAATAAAATGTTATCCACTGCGTGTTCGTATTCCTCCTCGCATTGCAAAAGTGAAAAGTCCATCGATGTGTTAGTTAATTCAAAAAGTGATACGAACGATGTGAGTGACAACGAAGACGAAGATGATGACGACGACGGTATGGACGAAGATGATGAAGATGGCGATGATGAGGAAGAGGACGAAGACGATGAAGACGACGAGTCTTGTTCGGACCAAAGTTCTACGACCTCAACATCGACCAGTAATAATCAAAGAGGAGACGGAGGAAGAGTTTGTGACTGTTGTTACTGTGAAGTGTTTGGACACGGAATGCCTGCGGTCGCCCCTACTTCTCGAAATTTCAATGAAATGCGGGAACGGCTACGAATGCGGCTATCAAAACGAAAAGCAGAGAAAGGCTGTGAAAACGGGAACACAAATGTTGCTGGAGTCAGTGTAAAGAAGAAAGACAATATCGACGTCGAAGATAACAGAGACCTGGAAGAGTTAATCAATTTCATAAACGGAACGAATGATGAAATGAAGGAATCAAAGTCGAAAAAGAAAAAAGAGAAACAAAAGAAGAAGAAAGAGAAGCAGAAGGATAAACCATCACACACAAATGAAGTTCCATCAACATTGAACATAGCCTCTGAAGATAGCAAAAGTAAAAGTTTGGATGAATTTAGTTGTCGAAGCAACAAAGAGAATTCAAAACCAACTGAACCTATTAAAGTTAACGGAGAATTGAACCATTCCAAGGCTAAAAATGGTTCAACGAAACGGAAAACAGCGAATGGTAACGAAAAGCGAAAAAGTGCAGAAACTGGTGAACGTTTTGAAATGAACGCAAATGGCGATCAATTCAGGGATGAGCAGCACCAATTGCACGCAACAGTTCCTGGACATGTTTGCAATGGCATCGGTAGTATGTCGAATAAGAAGTTGCAGCAAAATCTTATGAAGGAATATCAGAAATGTTGTGAGCCGGTACTGCTGTCTCCAGAGAAAATGAATGGCGAGGTGACAGTGAAATTGAAATCAAAAGAGAAGAACATCAAAACTAAAGGCAAGAAAAAGAGTGCAGCAGAAGAAGCCCTGTCACCTGGTAAGTAACTGTCATTAATTAGGCTATGACTGTATATTTCCTGCTTTGCAACTAATTTCATTCATTCCTTCAGACGATGTTTTTAAACCAAAAGATATCGACTTGGAAAACGGTGAATTGGATGAATTCGAGAAAGAACTCGAAGCTTTTAAAAGGTAACCTGTCAAAATATATACACAAGACTAAAATACGATTTTACATTTCAGGTTCTGTTACAATTCAAAGCCATTGGCACGTAAAGAAAAGGTGAATGTGAATCTGAAAGACATCGTAATCAAGAAAAAGCAAACTTTCGCTGATGAAAATGACGTATGTTTGCGAAAATGAAGCTCTAAATTCGTTTTCAGCGATTGCTCCTGCGAAATTATTGCCTGTTAACATTAAAGATGGAACTATGAAAACAGTCCAATAAGGATATCGATACGTTGTGTGTATATTCCTCATTCAATGGGACATTCAAAAGCCCTTTGTTTTGGGAAAGTAAACAATTTGCAAAAAATGCCACAAAACATTGTAATATTTAAACATTTCGAAACACAAGAAATGGAATCATCGAAATTTTCAACATTTTCTTATTAAATGTCTATTGAACGAATAAACAGACGAATTTTTACTCGTTACTTACAAATCGATGCCAATGTCTATGATTTAACTTCGAAAGGTCATCCATTTCTGCAATTTTCTTCAAATATACAGCCAAATTCTTGAGTTCGCGATCAGTCTCTCTGTTTCTTAATGCATCTCGAAACGCCTTTATCCGCAGTCCGTTTTGTGGATTCATTAGAAAGTTTCGTCGAATGTCGTCGAACATAATTGTGTTCTTAGAATTGTATTGCTCAAATTTACCCCAAATGACACCCAACGGTTTAACCTTCGAAAACAAAAGGATAATTCGACTCAAAACATAAATATTACATCTAGTAATCCATATTGAGGTGTGTGCACTTGGATCATCGCTGAACTATCCAAAAAGAATGCTATTTTGTAATTTGGATTCGACATTACACCCATTTGTCTCATTTTCACCTCAATCCATTTCATACCAGTCGCGGCTAAATAGGAAGTTAATTAAAATTGGTACAGTGAAACCAATAAACATACACCAAATAACAATGTCATAATCTTGGTACGCGGAAGTCAAAAATTCATGGAGATACGGTCGCATCAACTGGTCAATATGTTCAGCAACTGATCGATGATCTGATTTAGACAAACATATGTAAAAAATAAATGTACAACAGAAATACACTAACCAAAAAGAGTGTAATCGATGTCCAAAACAAGAAGTTTCTTTCCTACTCTCGGCTCGTTAAAAACTGTCACTTTCAACTCTTTAACCCTTCTTTCAACTTTTGCCAGAAATTCTTCTCTTGCAGACAAAGGCACATCAACATTGTCTGGAATGTCTAAATCATTGACAACACCGTCTCCGACACTTGTATCAACATTAGACATATTTTGAATGTCTTCTTCTTTGCTTCCAATCATCATTATTTTGGAATTCGCTTTCAATTTTAAATCGTAAAGCTTCGCATCATCAGTTGCAGGTTTTCCTTTCACTTTAATTCCCATTAATTTCTGTCGTTGTGGTAAAACACCGGTCAACTTATAAACGCAATGTTTCAGATGCAAGACAGTATCTTCTTCGCACACCATTTCTTCATCGATCACATATTCTTTTCCAGACCATTTTATGATTACTGAAAACTTACTCGACTCATCTGTAGTATTTATAACAGCTTCGCAGTCTCCGGCCGACATTTTCCAATATTGTTAAGCTATCAACAAAAACATGTGTTAACCGGAAAAGAGTAATGTAATCGAACATTATCGCAAAACGATTAAACAACAGATTGAGTAACAGACAAGAGTCATTAAACACTGAATATGAAACACGCAGTGACAGACATTCTTTTCATCTCAACCTGTGAACATTGATCAGATCTCATTGCTAATCAATTTGTTGTGCAAACAAACAAATTGTGCAATAGTAATAAATGCATCACAAACTTACAACGAAACAAATCAAATTCAAAACAAGAAAGAAATAAGTTCGTTAGGTGATGAAACTCCTTTTTACGATTGATTTCATATACCATAAACCAAAACAAAAACGAGAAATATTCGCTCGCTGTGCGACCGACCAATCAACTCAATGTTTGCAAAAGCGGTAAACATGAAGTAAGCATGAAGCGAAACAAGTGAAACTTCTTTGATTTTTGTCCGGTTTCCACTATTATATTGTTATCAGGAATGATTTTACATAAAAGGACAGTAAAACCACCGAATTTATGTATTCCAATTTAATATCGGCGCTAAAATGTCAGAATTGAACGATTCGTTGGATATACTGCAAAGCGGTTCGTCAAACAATCGAGCGAAAGTTGCGAACGCAAAGAAAGGTGGAAAGAACACGAATAAACAACCCGAAAAAGATAACGAAGAGTCATCTGAAGAGGAGACTGTCGAAGCAGCGAAGAATGGTGCAACGAAAAAAGGAGCGAAAGGAGGAAAAGTTAGAGGCGGAAAGCAAAACGGGAAAAATTCAAAGAAACCAGCTGAACCTGTAGTCGAAGAGTCTAGTGATGAAGAAGAACCATTAGATGAGCCATCAACAAGCAATGGAAGCTCGAAAAAGCAAAAGAAAATTGGGAAACCAAGAACAACTTTGTCTGAAAAAGCTGGACTACAGTTTCCTGCCAGTCGAATCAACAGAATGTTAAGACGTGGACACTTTTCAGATAAGATTAGTCCAGCTGCTGGAATTTACACTGCAGCAGTTTTGGAATATTTGACAGCAGAAGTTTTGGAATTGGCAGCTAGTGCGTCTCACGACAACAAGAAAAAGCGAATTGGTCCACGACACATTCAATTGGCTGTTCGCAATGATGAAGAGCTGAACAAATTATTATCTGGAGTTACCATTTCTGAAGGAGGAGTGCTACCAAACATTCACGCTGCATTGTTGCCTCCGAAGATGGTTACAAAGGTTTCGCATAATGAACGTACTGCTAGTCAAGAGTTTTAAACGAATTATTTTTATTCTGTTGAAACATAACAAATTTTAATCAAAACTTTTAAAATGTTTCAACATTTTTCATTACTCATACACACATATTATTCACGTTTTTAATAAACTACAGCGGAAGCTCTGCAAAAAGTAACTAATGCTGTCACTTTTTAACCTGATAACGGCAGGTGAACAATGAGTCTTCAATGTTATCATTTTGTAAGTCGACTGCGATTTAAAACTTTTTGAATTGAAAAAGTTCGCAGTGCGCATTCGAGTTGATGCGAATGGTTCGCAATGAATGCACGGTTCGCAGTGTCGGCGTAACGGTGTGTGTTTCGGTCAGAAATGGCGGGCGTTTTGTTTGAAGACATTTTTGATGTAAAAGACATGGATCCTGAAGGCAAAAAGTTCGACAGAGGTTTGTATTTACATTCCAATGCACTCTCCTTTTACTGGCGATATTCACATTAATTGACATTCGATGTGTGCAAAGTTACACTGCACTTTTGACACTTGAAAACTTTCTAATATTTTTGTTCTATTTTCATTACAGTTAGCCGTGTGCACTGCGAAAGCGAGTCGTTTAAAATGGATCTCATTCTGGATATAAACAGTCAAATATATCCTGTGGAATTAGGTGTGTACATGTGAAATTCGGTGTTTTCGTTTCGCGAAACAATGGCTGCTGGAATCACGTGCGTTGCACAGCAATCAACAAACGCAATCGATGTGTGTCGTCAGTGCGTTGCTGTGCAGAAATGTTCTGCGACTGTTTCGTTTCACCGTTGCGAACGGAGATTGTGTGCAATTATTGCGACGATTCGTCGAAAAGTGCAGCGAGAGATGCGAACGCGAAGAATCGTTAACGACGGCCTTGACATTGAATGTCTTTGCGATCGCTTTTTGCCTGTGCGAAGAATAAGTGCAGCAAAGGTTAGCGAATACAGTTCTGGTCGTCATGGCTACTTTAATGTCGCAATCGATGCACACGTTTGACGTTCACACAATGAGAGAAATTTTTTTACACGTATTTTTTAAACGCTTTCATTTGAGAACAGAGTGAAGTAAACGCTTTTAAATTAATCGTCTCCGTTTACATTTCATGTTACTTTCGTGTGTACAACGGTTACCGTGTGTTTCATACGTTTTCGCACACAAACGCACATCAAATTAATAACGTTTTAGTTCACAAACAGTGCTTATGATTGTTATCTTCTTTACGATCAATTTTACATGAGTATCGTTTAACAGCAACACTTTCACTGCTCGTTGGTCACACAATAACTATTTACACAGGAAATGCAGTGTTTGTAAATAATTGTTGTTGCATTCGAGACACCCGAAATATAGTTGTCATTCATTGCGTTTACCAAAAATAATCTTTGCGATGTTTATTTTCGTGATACACAAAATGTATTTTCGTGTACAGTGTTCGCTGAAAAAATCGTTTTGGTTGCATATTTCGTTTTAAGGATAATTATAGTTAATTTATTTCGTTAATTACGTTGTATTTGCAGCTATTCGTCGTGACAGCAAGAGACTACATGCGAAACTATGGCTAATGATATATTTGTGTGCGTTATTTCGCTATTTAAGAGTAATGGCTGTTTTTTAGTCGAGAAAATATTGGATTGTGTCCTTCGTTCATTGCGTCAATGGTTTGCTTTTTCGAAGTAACATTATATAAATACGACTGAAAATGAGCTTTAGCGAATAACTATTTCGAACATTTGCACGTGAAACATTTATGTGAATCGATGTTTGCGAAAACAATAGACAGGAAAAGTGGTGTTGCGATTAACTGCTGAAATCTGTTTCTTGTCGAGTACACTGTGCTCGTTGAAGAGTGTTATGCGTGGACAGTAGCACCTGATATTAAAAGTTAACCTTCACCGTCTGCCATTGAAAATTACTGCCGAATGAATGTGTGTGAGTGTGTATGTGTATGTGCATTGAAAATACCGCAGAAGGAGTGTCGCTCACAGATTGCTGCGAATTCGAGCAACCGGACTGCGGGAGACCGGGTATTCGCATCGATGTGCCGAGCGATGATTCGACGCGTTAAGCGCAGTGCATACATTAAATAACACGACATCCTTGTCCAAGGCTAATGTCGACTCTCTTCTTTGCGGTACACAATTGCACTGCGAATTGCGAATGTCTGTGAAACAGAAGAGGCGCTGCTTGTATCCATCGGTAACACTTCTCTGTCTCCATTGGAGTTGAGGCTGAAAAGTTGAAGCCTCTCCGCTTTTCCTTCAAAGATGTTCAGTGCCTGTTTTCGCAGTGTTGCGTCGTAAACAATGGGTTAATGCGTAGCAAAGCGAACTTCGTTAGATTGACTATTTAACATTAGAACTGAACGCTGTTCTTATTCATACGCAACGAAACTACTTAACTTTTTAAATTTAGTACACTTATTGCGTAGGATTTGTTGGCAATTAAATTAGTACGCAACAAAAATGCAGGACATTTTCGACGGACTCAGTTTCACTTTTATAAGTGTGTCTTTTAAAACATAAACTTTGTAAAAAGTGTGAAATGTTGTGGTTGTGCGAATTGTTGGTGCCCACAGTTTACAACTAATTTCCCCGTCGTTGAAAAGATGAGGTAATCATTAATTAATCAATTTTCACATCTCTGCCAATTCATTTCGTTTTGATTGCGTTTTCATTCAATTCAATTGTGTTGAGCTTAGAAAGCGATATTTCGCATGAAATTTGTTTCTATGAATCAATCGCTGCGTTCGTTTATTTCCTTTTTATAGCATTTGTTTGTTCTTTGTTTATAAAATTAGTAATCAAATTTAGGAGTGCAGATTGGAGCACACAAAAGTGAGTCTTTTTTGCAATTGTGTGCCTGCAAAGACAGCACTTCAAAATTTGTATTATTGCAGTTATCAATGTGCAACTTATGCGATAGGTGCCATTGTTTCGATGTTCTAAAAACTTTTGTGTTCAAATAATCAGCTATTGTTGGCGTAAATTATTACTCGATAAAATATTGTTCGCGTTTCATGTGATCTTTGAATTGATTAATCTGAAGTCCTTTTAACACAAGTAATACACTGATATTCGACATTCTGTCGATGAATAATGAAACCTCCCAAATCGGTTGTGTGCGAGTCTTGTCGAAGGCACTCGAAAAAGTTTTCCGAGTAAATTCACTTCTATTTATTTGAAACAATGGTTTTTTGTTTTTTCCATATCGGTTGCACACTGTTTAATCGGCACTTGTGTCGCAAGAATAGGCATACATTTTGTGCTGATTATTTTCGATCAACTATAAAAGTGTGCAACAAATTGCTGTTCGAGTATCAAACGACTGCTAATTACTGGTCTGCGAAGTTGACTCTTGTCGACATTCGTTGCCACTGCTTTTTTGCTTTCACTTCATTTCCGATGTTTGCAAGTTTTTTTCACATTAGACGCACTGCCATAAGTTTCTTATTTATTTAATTTATTCCTTTTTTGAGACCATTAAACAACGTAATTAAAACGCGTAACGCTTTCCGCTGTCGTCGAAGATCGCGAGTCATTTTTTAAAAAACCGATTTTAGTTGACTCGAGTGACACTGAAAAGTGTTTTGGTTTTCACGACAACCAGTTTTTTAATTTTTGCTTCGATTTTAATCTGTGAAATGAATTATAATTCAATTTTTGTGATTTCGCAGGAGACAAGTTTCGTTTGGTTGTCGCATCGACACTTCGTGAAGATGGATATCCCGACGACGGAGAGTGGAATCCGAATGATTCGAGCTCATCGCGAGCAGACAGCTTTGAATACGTAATGTATGGTCGCATATATAAGATCGAAGGCGACGATGGAACAGGGGACGCGACTCGACTGTAAGTTTTTTGTGTGCAACCTTCGATGTACCGCAATGTGTACCGTCCGCATTACAAATTGTTTGTTCTCACTTTCGCAGCGTTTTTTGTATGTTACTTGTGTTTCATATTTTGTGTGCCTCAGCAATCGCTTTTTCGCGTAACTAATTTTCGAGCCGCAAATGAAAAAAGAAAGTGAAGTTAAAATGGGAGCTGTTGACTGGGTACCACTCTGGGTTCACATTTGTTTTGTATGGAATTGACAACTCCAATGTATTTGTGAACACAGCTGGTGGTATCTCTGTCAACTGAACCACTGAGACAACAGTTTCTAAGCAATGAAAGCTCGCTTTTTCCCTATTGCAAATACGTATTTCGCTAAACGTTTCTAACGACAAAACGCGCCTTCAAACATGTTCATTATGGATACTAAAAAGCAATTTGCAAATTCATGCACTGTTCATTGATTATTCGGTCGGTTTGCCTTTTCAACGATTGTTTATTGCTGCGTTCGGTGCTTGCTTTTCGAAACGAAATCAAATCTGGTTTCAATAATGTTTGTTTTCAATGTTTCGTTAACTGCGTCGCAAACTGCGTATTTTCTATTTTCAATGTGCAAGAGAAACGGTGTGCGCGCCGTTTTCTAGAACTTTTCTCGGCTTCAAATCGATGGGTGCTCAAATATCTCCATAGAAACTGGCCGTTCGTCATCCGATCGTCATCCGCCTCCGCATTTGTGTTCCATTTGCTTCTTACATCGCATATCTCGCAGCTATGCATCGTCTTTGTTCATAATTTGCCAATGACGCAATTCTAAGAATTAGATGTTCACACTGTACAAGTTTACATATCCTTTCGTATGTCATCACCGCAATGATTGTTTATTTCGTTTGTTCACAGCGATTGACATTTAACACCGAACCAACGAATTGATTTCATTCATTTTTCGTTGCCATTCGTTGTGTGTCGACGCAAAACAGCGAACCGATCAATTTGATGTAACCTTCGAAGAAGAATCGCTACTATTTTCTTTTCCGACTCGATTTCTGTTTATTTCGGTCCACTTTTCCATTTCTTCCGTAAATAACGTTTTTCTATTAACTCACGCACACCAAATTTTTTTCCACATTCATTTGGTTTCACTGATTCTGCTGCTTGTTTCAATCTCTTCTGTTTGTTTTGTGTGTGTTTGCAAGTGTCGACGTGAATGTGACAAAAATGTGTACTCAGATTTATATGCTCCTGTTTTGTTTTAAAAAATTGTTTTCGGTTGCAAACACGTCTGCTAAATTTCAATGTAAACATAATGTTCTTGTCGATTATCGAGCAAACACAACTTGTTGCTGCTTTTGTGTAACTCGCCACTCGAATCATTTTTTGGGTGTTTTTCGATTTCACTTAAAAGTAGTAAACTCATTCTAACGTTATTCTTGTGAGTACACACTTTGTGAAACTGCTTTTTACTGAGAAAACGATACTAAGCAGACATTTTTCCAAGAAATTCGGTATTCAGTATCATGCGAAAGGGAGAGATAAGTATAAGTTTCACCGTAACATGTATCAAACTTTTTTACTTTCTATTTCTCCCTCTTTTGTCTAATTATGAAAAGCTTAATTTTCTCATCTCGAGTCTGTCGCACGATTCCAAAGCCTAACATTAATGTTTAATTAAATTTATAAACTGCAATATATCGATTTCCTCAGTAGCCTCAATCTTTCTATATCAGCTGTATTGAATGTTTTTAAATTTAAATCAATCGATATTTTCGTTCCCAGTCTTTGCATTGTGCGTTTTCCCTTTAATTGGTCGACTAAACTGTTGGCAATTAATAAATAACTATTTTCATACATAGATCTTTGGATTAACAGTTGAATGTCAATCGCAAAATAACATTCGGTTATATGATTGGCCGTGTATTGAAGTTCAGGACTGTACACGATTAACAAACTGAAAGTGAACGTTGCAAATTGATTTAATAAAAGTTATAAAGTTGTCGTGTTGCACGTAAATTGTTAACAACTTCGTTCCAAGCATGTATTTACACGTGTATTTCGCATGAATGATGTAAATGCATTTGTTTGGAGCGCAAACTGTTAACGAAATTAGCAGCGTTTTGAAAATATCACACAAACCGACACGTCAGTTCGATTATCAGAACTGCACAGGAGCTGAATTTTGGTGCACATTTTCCGTTGGTTTTTCCATCCACTTTTCACTTTTTTTATTTTTATATTATTTTTCTCGTTTCTATTCAATAAAGTTTTGATGCGAACGTTGATTAACATTTAATTGTACTTAATTATACATAACTTTCTTTTGTTTAAGTAACTCTTACAAAGTACACAATTGATGTTTGTGTGCTGCGTATCATTAAAACCGTCGAGACCGAGTAATTACGAGGATATTTGTCAATAAAGAAGTAGCAATAAGACGCCCACTCGCAAATATGATTTATAAAAATGAATGAGGTGCGAATCGGAAACAGAGAGTGAAGTGTGCTGAAAGACGAAAGATGTGATTTGAATGCACACGAATTATTCTAGAAACTGCGAAACTTCGAAAACATTGCAAATCGCAGAGAAATGTTGTTCAGAGTGACTGCTGATGCAAATGTGCAACACTGCACACGTATTTCATAATGTATAATAGTAGTTGCGTCGTATACTCTGTGTACAGCAAATCAGTATTCGCTTCTTCATTGCGTTGTACATATCTACGTTGCAAACAAGCAAACTTCGCAGTTCCGTGTTTTTTAAATGTCATTCGTGTGAGTATATTCTTGACTTGTTGTCTAAAATCAGTTTTAATTCGTGTCTAGAAGAATGTTTTTCTTATTACGCACTTGAATTTGTGTGCTCAATTCGTTTGTGATATGATATTCTCGAATGATAACGGATATGTGTGTGTTTTCACAGAATCGCGTGTGAAGTGAGTGCCACAGTATAAATTCATTTAGTGAGCACATAAAATGCTGTTTAATTCGTTTTCTTGTCATTCATTTTGAATGCAGTCCTCGATTTGTTATTCAATTCTGCACAATCGACGTTTTCAGTGTCATTTCGTTATGTAAATGGATGCAATGTATTCGCTAATTCACAAGGCTCGTCGCAATTTCATTGTTGTTAACGAATTGCCGTCATTGACATTGAAAATGTGATGAAAAAAAGAGTAATTTCAACAGCAGCAATATACAATTCGCTTAAGTATTTACTTTTTAATTTCGTTTAATTTCTTCTTTGCTTGTTGTTCGTCATTCAATTCAGACGCGAATGAAAGTAAACGATAGACGTAAACGTGAACACTGCGATCTGCTGTTTCCATGTAAATATTGTTGATTCATAGAATCGAGTGTGCGGCTCGTTGTTCGTCGTGGTTATTACCCTTTCACTGTTTTGTCACTGAGAATTTCATCGTCGTTCTGAGAATAGAGAAAAGCAGTATCTATCGACTTGACAACAACGAATAACAGTGTCGCATTCGTTGCTAATTTTGTATCTCAGTCGTCGAGTGAATGAATGATAAAAAAAGGATTGTTGTTTGATGTGTGTTTCTCGGCTTTTTCGAACAACGATTCATTTCCATTTATTTTCGCCATATTCCGTTGAAAAACTTATAAAGTGACTGTAATAAAAAAAGTTGCGATTACACATTCGCTGTAAATCGAGTGGCGCAAAGCTGTCGTTGTTGTCGCTGCTGTTATGTACTTTCCATTCGCTTTGTTTTACGACTTTAAAAACAATTTTGGCGAAAGTGAACACATTATTTCTCTCTTCTCTTTTAAAAATTTGACATTTAATATTCAGCTTACTATGCATATATTGGTGTTCTGGTGAGTGGCAGTGTAGTTAGCTGGTTGTGGGTTAATTGCATCGACGACAACCACTATCTGCACCGCCCACACATCGGCATCGCTATACCAACGGTTTCGTTTGCTCGTCTCGTGTTCATTGTCCGCGGTTTGTGTTCGTCCAAAAAGTGAAAAGTACAGTGCACAACAAAATGAAGCCGTGAAATGTTTTTAGGTTTTAATTGAAACGCTTGCGAATATAATTATGAAACGATTGTAACGGAAATTGTTCTTTATTCGAAAACAGAGCTGCGTACGTTTCGTTTGGAGGACTGTTGATGCGATTGCAAGGAGACCCAAATAATTTGCACGGCTTCGAGATCGATAAGCCAGTCTATTTGCTGATGAAGAAACTTGCGTTCTAAGCAACAAACGCTTTTGTATACGGAGAACAGAAACAACTTTTTTGTTAATCAAATTTTGTTTTTGTCAACCTGACTTCAATTACTTTTCTTATTAAAATTTGAAATTTGTCACAGAAACCATTATTATACTTGTACTTGCATTTCACTTCTTCAAAGTGTTTGAATATTTAAAGCGAATGGTTTGTTTTTTGTAAAAAAGAGTCGAAAAGTTATTTCAACTAAAGAAACATTACTTCAACAGAAACGATCTTTTTTCACGGCAAAATATGCACATACATTAACTTGGTGTTCAAGTATTCAACTGCGTTTACTTTTGCACAGAAGTAAAGGGAATAGCATAACAAGTAAAGATTTGCAAAAATGTGTGCAACATGTATTACTTTTCAAAGCACAATAACAAACACATTCTTTGAATACAATTGAAACAAAAATGAGGTGAGTACCAAGAACGTTGAGGTACCTTTTTTTCAACGGAAATCTTAATACTTTCTCGGAAACTTCTTTTCGTCTTGTAGGGTAAATTTGAAATTCGAATTTCAAATACATATGCATTGCTCCACTGCAAGTAAACAAAAATAGCTTTGATTCTCATGGCCACCGAAACGGGAGAATTAGAATATTGTCACTCGTTCGAAGAATACTTGAAATATTAGTTTTGCATCATTCATTCTCTTTTTAATTTCAATGATTTTTGCATCATTCTCGTTGAAGCTATTGTGTGCTATGTTATACATACTTTTAAGTAACAATGATTATTATTCATTTTGAGCATCATTTCAATTGAATCATGTGCACGTGCGAAAGATTTGATAATAATGGAATGGTTCGATAAAGTAGTCATCATTATAGTTGTCATGTTAAGTGAAAGTAGGAAACACCGGTGACTCTCGCCTACGCAATACTAGGCAGATGTTTGCTAGTGTTGAGAATGTGCGCACTCATCATGTGAAAATTTCGCTGAGTGTATTATTGACAAATAATGCATTTAAATTTCTGAATAAATTGATTTATTCTAAATTTCGCATTTGTGAACTTTAAATAACGAAGTGTTAAATAAATGTAGTTTGGCGGAAAGGCGTTAAGGATGCATTTAATCACATTCACTGTCTATGAATTCATGCGTTTCCTTTGCAACAGCGCGTTTAAGATAATTTTCAGATAAAACATTCTTCCATTTCGCTGTTTTCACATATTTACTTATTAGTCATGAAATTATATGTAGACAGAAATAGTATCGAAATGTGTCCATTGCCATTTCAGCTTGAAATTGCGTGCAAAGTTTTTGGTCGATTTATTTTAGACAGCGCAGCTCCAGCATTCGAAATGACATCACTTCGTTTTTCCCAATTGCACTCATATAACTCGTGATTTTTTACGACCGACTTTTCATTGTATTTTTCTCTAAAAATATTTATTCAAGACAAACAGTATTTGAATAGCATTCAAATTATTGACGACAATAAAAACAATGTCGAGATTCAATTCATTGCGTTCGCCATTAAAGAACAACAATTTAGTATATGAATTCGTTGTTACTAAACAACTAACTATTCGAAATTGTTATTCGCTTTGTTAAGTACATACGTATTGGCACTCATCATTTGTAACAGTGCAATCTACTTGAATAGTTGCAATTGCGATTGCGATTGCAATTTAGCAGAGAAAGATAATTAAGCATAACAAGCATCAATCAGTAGTGTTTCGTATGAATGAATGTATATGAATAAAGTAAACATGTTTCTCGTGATTTAGTTTTTCTTCGAAAAACGTTGTGACGTAAAAATAAAATGATGCGAATGTAATTGCAGCAATAATCTTCTTTTATTTCTATGCTTCTTCCTTGTTTTGTTGTCATCGAAATGTTTTTGATGTGTTTTAAAATAGTTTACAATAAGATGTCTTTTTCTTGAAACTCAAACAATTTTTATGCTTTTCGTCTTTTAAATGAAATGTGAAAATAGTGTTTTTTACATTCGATTCGTGTTTTATTACCTTTCACTGCAAAAATGACTTTTATTTCAAAAGTTTTCATGTTAAAAGGAAATTGTTATTTTTTCTTCAAATCACTCGATTAGTTTTCAGCACGTAATCGGCTAAAATTCGCAGACGAAAATAATTGAGTTCAAAATTCGTTGGGACACTAATTCTGGTGAAGAGTGGGCGACGTTTGTATCATCTTTAAATAATGTTACGTTTTGAACATGAATGAAGTATAAAGGAAATTGAGTGAAAGCTGTATCCTGGGACACTCGCATAAGTGAGACAACTTAATAACTGAGACACAGTTTTTGTCCCTAAGATGATACAGAACTCTATGGAAGTCAACGCCGATAATGGACACATTTTTTCGTCCGCGTGAGTATCCCACTTATACAGTTTCGCTGTATTTCTACTTGTATGTACATCTCGTTCTCCTCGAATTGACCGAATTACATGTCGATATAAATAGCGACTCGCTTTTTTCAACAAAAAACGGAGTAATT
>NCKV01000601.1:0-15820 GCA_003675905.2 Leptotrombidium deliense
AAACTGTGAAGCGAATTGGTTTTGAAATATACTGTTCGTGCTAATTACGGTATATCGGTTCTTTATATTATTTGTTTGTTTTTTAAAACAGAGAAATGCACTTCTCACTGCTAAAGCTACTTAAAGGCAAAGTTGAACATTGTGAAATTTGACTGATATACAAAAAAAGAAGCACATTAAAACGTTTCTTTCTTTTCTCGACGTTCGCACACAAAAATCGATTTTGAAACACAGTTTATTTTTAAAGCTGCATTCATTGTAACATAGAAAGCTGCGAAGAATTGCAATCGTTTGCTTTCTTGTGTTGTGCGACGAAAACAAATGCAATTCTTTGCAAAAGGTTGCCGTTTATTACCTTTACTCCAAAGAGAAATAGTAGAAAAAGTGCACACGTATAATAATAATAAAGTAAACTTTATTTCTCTGTATTTGCTTCATGTTTTCTGTATGTGTGTGTGTTCGTCTATTTTACGTTTTAATATTTAATTTTTTGTCTTCTTTTGCTTTGCGAAACAATCATAATTCAAAAATGAAAGAGAAGAGTTTTTGCTTCACAATTCATGTTTTGCAATCTCTTAGCTTGGCAAAAAAGCACGAATTTATGAATACAAATGGATACTTTAGTGATTCGAACTAAGTCTCTTCGTTTTTCAATCACTCACAACAATCATTCACTTGGTTTACTTGCGATGCATTCAAAGAATTGAATATATTTATTTTGTTGTAATAATTTTTCTGTTTACTTGCGTTCACATCCATTTCCAAGTCAACTCAATATTCAACATTTCCAACGTCGTAAGATCGTGAATACAATATACAGTTTATATCATACTTTTTTCTTTTTATTTACCATTGCTTATGGAAAGAATATAAAAAAGTATCCAAAAAATGTGTGCAAAGTTGACAATGAAAAAAATAAGTGTACATTGTGAAAGTTTTTTGTGTTCCACTTTTTAGTCCGCAAACATCGATTTCAAATAAAAAAAGTTTCCGCTGTTTTTATCAGTTTTTTTCTAATAAAATTCGCTAAATAAACGAAAATTTTGCCTTTCTTTTTTCTGTAATACGACTTTGGCTCAAGAATCGATATTTTTCAGTGAACTGTTAACCAGTGAAGAAGACAGTGCATTTTAAATTGCTTAGCATCATTCAGCCGAATATCAATCACCGCTTTTGACATATCAGTGATTCTTTCGTTGCTTCCGATTCTAGAATCTAATTTCATCTTTAATTGTGTTCGCATTCACGCACACATATCATTCTTTTCATCTTTTTTCGAAAAACAAATATTCGAGTGCAAATAGTGTAATTTTTTTGCTCGTAAAAAGATTACTGCGTAAATCTGTTTTCCAATTACGAAATAAGGACAGTTCTTTAAAAAATGGCAAAGTGTGTATATTTTTAGAAAGCTTTACACAAAAAGTGAAACTAATTTCGAGAGAAAATAAATGAAACATGACTCGTATATAAAAGTAAGACAGTAATGCAAGTAAGGCTATTTAGAAAGCGAGACGAGAATTTGGAAAAGCTCAACAACGTTTTCACTCACAATTTTTGCTGCTACAAAAAACTAGCCTCTTCAATACACGCTAGTGAAGTGTTTCCAATTTTGTTGTTTTTAACTGTATTTTTTATCGAAACACTGCAACAACAAAGCGATACTCAAGATTAACAAAGAATGTGCTTCAATTGAGAGAAGCAAAACAATTGTTAACGAAGAGTAATTGTCTGTGTGCGTTGAAAATGGTTTTTATGTGAAATATGGTTTTTGTTACGTTCCTAGTCTTGCTTAATTCAATCATGCTCCGCTTTCATTATCTTTATAGTTATTGTAAAATTATTCAACACGATCACTTTGTCTGTATTGTTGATTAGCAAGTGAATATCTTTACGTCTTACTTAACAATCAGACTATCTGTAAATATTACTTTCTTCACTTCAGTTAATTATGCTTTTTATTTACTTTTAAAATGCAGTTTGGATTTCAAAAATTTTACATTGTTTTTGTTCAGTATTTGAACTGCAAACATGTATTTTGTCCAAATAAGGGAATTGAATAATCATTATGTTCAACAGAACGTGAAAAAGGATGACTTTGTGTTCCTTTGTGCTGTGTTTTCTCTTGTGAAAACCTAGTGAAAAGCAAAAAATCAGATATGTGGAAAAAGTGTTATACGAAATTTATTTACGTAACGTACTTGTAAGTAATGTTTCGTTGACGGTTAAGTAATTCGAAGGTAAATCATTTAAATGTAATCTTCGCATTCAGCCAGCGAAGATGCACAGAATGACAGACATTAAAATTTTATGAGCGCGTTAATTACACTTTTTTATTAAATTATGCAAAGAGCCTTTAGCTTGCGTTGTTTGTACAAAATGTGCAGCGAGTGTTTCGCTCTGATATTTGCTTCTTTCAAACATTTTGCACGTTTTTTACACAAAACAAAAACAAAAAGAATTTTTAAAATTGAAAGAAGCGTGATTACAAAAAGCCTTTGGGTTTTATAAATGCGTTCCACTGCATACTTCGTGCTTCATTGCATTTAAGAAACATTTTTTAAAAACCGAAATACTTTATTTTAAAATTTGTGACACAAAAAATATTGTATTTTCCGAAGAAATGTTGAGTTACGATTTGAAGCGAAATTGTTTCGCCGGTGAAGCAATTTCCTGAATATTATATGTTTTGTGAAATACAACAACGTTTTTGTTTCTCACAGAACATTAAAATATGCAAACTTTTCATTTAAAAAAACAAACACAGAAAAACTTTATTTAATAAAAGTGAAAATGTTTTCAAAGCAAACTCATTCAGGCGTTCAATGAATGCTTTGCTTTGCCAATTACAATAAATACAATGTTTAGCTAATAAAGTTACCTTTTGAGCAGAAAAATGTGAGAACGGTCATCGAATGGCCATCGAGCTTACATTGATTAATACAAGTACTGAAAAAACGTCTTAATAAGTCAATTTATCGCGTAAATCTTGTTGCCGTGAAACGTTCTGTAGCCACTGTTGTGTTCGCAATGATTACAGAAAGAAAATGATTTATTATTTGCTTGCAAGTTGCAACTTGCGAGTAACATTTTTATTGCAAAAGCGGAGAAAAGAGTGTTTGCAACTACTCGCTTGAATATCGTGTACACAATGTTTGTTTTCTAATTGCAAGCCTTTTTTAGCAAACACAAGATTTTCGCAATTATTTCAGCTACATTCGAAGCTTCCAAATTGCAAGTTGCAAGTTGCAATGTTTTCCGCATTTCATTTCATTTCGTTCTCATTTTGAGAACACCAATTTCACGCGATTGTTGTTAGGCAAACTTTAAGTTTTAATTAACATTTCGTGTTTCGATATTTTCTCGTAACTTTTAATTACGAAATATTTTCATGCGACATTTTGTCAAATTAGTCGAGCTTTGCTAAATATTTTTGCCGAAAATTACTGTAATTAAAAATAAGGTCACGTTTTGCGATACGATTTGAATAATTGTTTGCAAAGTGTGGCTTTACTCGTTTCTTCATAATGATTCCTCTGTGAAAATCAATTTCAAAGAAAACAAATGAATACTTCGCGTGAATTCATATTTTGATTTTAAAAACGTAAACATGTCGCGTAATTGGCCATAAATTGTATGTTTTTCTTGTTTTTGTTATTTTTAAGGTAAAAATGTCTTCTCAATTTGGAGCAAAAATGAAAAATATTGTTTTTCACAAACAGCCAAAGCACGGAAATGAAAAGTGAAGCTTAAGCTTTCGGCTTGTTTCTGAATTAAATTTATCAAGTTTACGATTTCAGGAAAAGCAAGAAAATTTTTGGAGATGTTTTGTCAACTGATTTTTTGCATAATCTCACAATCACTGTTAAACTGACTGTTGTTGTTTTGTTTTCGTAGTAATGCATAAATCGCATCGTTTGGGATAAGTTCACATCATTTCCTACTTTTGCGATAAAAAACATTTTCATCTTTTAACCTTTTAACTGTCAAATCATAACTGAAGGAAAAGTATTCATGTGATTACATGATTCTAGAAATAATTGTTCGTCGTCATTTTTTGCAAATGATAAATATTTTACATTTGCAAGTGCGAACGAATACATATGTCATTCGTTTTTTGTAATTCATAAAAATGCGATTTTTGGCGAAAAAATGTTTAATTACGAAAAAGTTTTTGCGAATCAACGAATGTGTGTGTGATGTGTTTGTTGAATGCTTGGGCAATTTATTGCGAACGTTACGAATATTAATATTTGTAATGGCAGCCATATATTATTCGCAAAAATAAGTGACATTTAAAACAATAATGTTTCATGAGAACTGCAATTGAATTACACTGTGGATGTATATTTGCAATGAGTTTACTTAATTTGCAATAAATCTTGCATATTTGGCTGCTTCTCATTTAACATTAATTTTGATATTTTGTTGCATTCACTTTGAAAAAGTAAGAATTGAATTGCGTGATGTTAGACCAATGCAAGCAAAATGCTTCGTTTGACGCACTTTAAATGATTAATTCACGAATGAACGCAATTAATCGACTCTGCTTTACTTAACTCGTTAATCGAAATTTTGGATACTTCTTCATTGACATTTCACGAGTGTTGTAGACAACAGCAAACATTAGCATCGTCGAAACTTCTAAAACATTGAACAAACAATCGTTACGCAAACGACAAAGTTCACTTTTTCTTTCGAACCTTTTTACTGTTCACATTGTATTTAACGTTTTGTGTGTGTGTATGTTGCAAATGTGTTCTCCGCAGTATTTGCAGTGTGTTGTATTTAAAATTCAGTACAACAAGAATCATTTGACTTTGATTAATTAAAGCAAATCGACTCATGAATTGCGACTCGCACTTCGAAACACTCGCTTGAATTTAAAAGCAATGGTTAACTTCATTACGCTAGTGGCAGCCATTGCTGCTATTTTGCTGTAATAAACGATTGCATCGCTTGCAATCAGTGACCGAATAAAAACAACAAACAAACACACACACTTCTTTCAATGTTTTCGTAAAAAATGAGTCCTGCATTCATTTCATTGATCAATGGTAATGAGTGTGACACTCATTTAATGAACTTTTTCTGCCACTCGTTGCAGTCTTAAATTACTATTCATTTGACCACTCATCTCAAACGCATACACTTTGATGCTCTTCAATAATCGAATAGTTAATCAAAGATCACTTTAAAGATATTCTCAATGCGATGAATGCGCAAGATAGCTTTTAGGTATTGATTTCCGCTTCTTTCAATATATTCAATGTGTTGTCAGCTTTCGTTCAGAGTTAAAGATCGACAACTGAACTCTGTTCAGAATTTTCTCTTTAATTTGCTTCTTTTTAATTAGCATTTTGTTTGCATAACAAATTATGTACTTATTTATTGATACGTATCATTTTGAAAAACCGCATGCATTTCGTTTCCTGCAATGCTTAATGTTGAGCAATGATTAAAGTGTATTTGTACTTGCTAAGCGCAATTACTCAGTTAACTCAACTTGAATAAATAAAATGAATCGTGTGATAGCATAAAAATAATGGACGAATAAATTTGTCCAAAGTAACTAAAGCAACATTCATTTTCAATCATCGTAATTAAAATACATTGCTACTGGTCGTTCAAATTATTGACCTTTCATATTTTGCAATATTTATCAACGATTTATAAGCTGCAAAAAAGAAACACAGAAAATTTCAGTCATAATTCATCTTCGGTAACATTTGTGATGTTTTAAAACCTACTAATCTTATTCGACTGCTAAATTTTCATAATTTTAATCTTCTGTTAATACGTTCAACTGGAAGCGATAAAAATTGTTAATCATTTAAATATGTACAGTTATGTCAAAAATAACCTCGCTATTAAAAGCTTTTCTTAACCCTTTCGATTCGGTTTCCATGGAAACTTTTAATGTTATTTGTTTTTAAGTGTACACAACGAACATAAAGTGTTATTCGTTTTGTGAATGTTCGATAAATCTTTCGTTTTTATTATTGTTGCTTTAACTGAGCAAACATTTCGCTTTCGCAAAAGCAAAGCAAAGCGAAGTAAAGTATCTTTTACACTTTTTTTAAATAATTTATTATTATTTTCGTTACTAAAAAATTTTTCTAATTAAGAAAAGTGATCTCTAATGTTTCGCGTATAATTGTTGCCTTCTTCGTTCGTTTATTGCTTAAATTCATGAATGACACATAAATTTCATTAATCTTCGTTCAAAGCTGCAAATTTAACTCGCAATTAGTTTCGCAGGAAATGAAGAAAAGACGAATTTTAATAAATTACAATCAACTTAATCTATACTATGTACTACTTGTACACGTATGCACTTCAAATGGGAATACATTGTTTCATACTTTGCATGAATATTATATATACACACAATTGTAGCATTCAGCAAATACTCATAACTGTTCAGTGAAACATATAATTAAGCAGTGAGCAAATTAAGGAAACTGCTGCATTCGTTGTTCTTCAGTTTCCTTTATTTCCGAATAATTAAGAGTATTTATTATATATTTAATATCAGATATAACTACAACAAAGCAAATTTTCAAAATGCAAATTGCAATTGCAGTGCACTCGAGTTAACATAAACAACTCGATATGAATGCACTTTGCCAGAGCTTTGGGTCGCGCACTTTTGGGTGAATTAATTCCAACAATCGCATAACACGAAAAAAGGTAAACGAAGCATTTCTGGATTTTGACGTTTGACGTACAAACGGTGGAATCGATGTAAACGTACAGTTATAGCGATGTGTGTGTATCACGTACAAATTCACGAGCAACGCTTCGCTTCGCCGTAATGTCACAGCAATCACGACCTTATTCGCACTGCATTCGTACCATTTTGCTGGGCATCCATCTTTTTGCTTCTTTGTTCTTCATCTATTGTTGACAACTAGTTTACTGCCTGCGAACACAATTGCAAAGCAACAAAAAGTTCACTGAAAAGTTTGTCGTGAAATGGTTTTCACGAAGAAAAACTTTACATTTGCTTTCTTTTGAACATAAAAATTGTCGCTTCTATTTTCGCTTCATTCCTCGTAAACATTCGTTTCGTTTCAATTCGTTTTGTGTTTGTTTATCGCCGCACAAATAATAACAGAAAACATGAAATTTGATTACAGACTGCGATTTGTGTGCTTACACACATTGTGCGATTTGTGAATGCAATCGAATTTAGCTGTGAAACAACAGCTAAGCGAATGTGTTGCGAAAACAAGAAATAAAAGTTAAAATAATTTTTACGTTTGCAACGTTTGCGAAGTAACAAAATTGGTTAATTAAAGTTTGCTGCATACTTTTGCCGCCCATAAACACTGTGCGAATGCAAACTTTACGATCGATTAGTTTTGCTTTCTGTTTGAATGTGAAATCAAATAAATACTAGTGCAAATGTTAGTTACACAGGTAAACAACAGTTTCATTTTGCTCTCTCGTTTATCGACGAGAAATTTGAAGGAGAAACTTTATTTGCTCATGCCATTTGTGTGCATTAAAAATTTTTGTTTTCATTTTTACATTGAAAACTGTAAAAGAGGCAAAACTGAAAGATTACAATTTTGCTTTTTTAGTTGTATATTCAAAACTTTCATAATTTCGATATTTTTTCAATTTTGCTCACGAAAATTTGAATAATACGTTTACTTTAAAGCGATTCATTTATTTTCGATCAAATTTTATTTTCACGCAAAACTTTTTAAAACAGTTACATTGCGAAAATAAAGTCTGTGTGTGCATAAAGTATACATCGAATATGCGACATGAAACATTTTCGCGAAACTTTTTGCTGTTTCTCAGCGAAAAATAAGTTTCAAAATGCATCATTTTCTAAAGAGAAGAATCCAAGTTTGAAGTTTGTATGAAAAGCTTAAAGTATATTGCGAAATAGTGTAATTGAGAGCAGTAATTTTCAAAATGTGCTTTTCGAAGTTTAGATTCACGATTACATCGAATGTTGTTTGCTTTAATGTTTAATCGAAAGCAAAAAATACACACACAAAAACATGCTTTGTTTTACAATTCGCTGCAAGTGTATCTCAATAAATATGGAAACACATTTGTTCACTGTTCGCAGTTTCAGCTAGCTCCGAGCTTTGCAGTGAAAAGCTTTTTCATGCTCAAAAGCAGTGCATTCAATAGTTCTGAATTAACGGTATTTACTGGACTTTTTTCGCAATTTGCAATTCACAACAAGCGAACGAAAGAACGAACGAACGAACGATGTTCTCTTCGACTGATTTGTTCGTTTATAATTCACATTTTGTTATTCACTAGACTCTCTATGTTGCATGCACTGTATTGAATGGCATTGCAGATCAATAGTGTGCTGAATGTGCACTACGTAACTTGCCGGCCATCAAATGCACACTATGTACACATTACAGCGATCACCAGTGTAAACGACTTTCAGTTCAATTCTCTGGTATATTTTTTTCGCTATTGTTTTATTCGTTGAACAAAAATGCGTAAATATTTAATGGTTCGATTCGAGCAACTATTTTGGAAGTGAAACTTTAAAATATCTTAGTTTTCGCTGCAAACAAGTCTGTTTTATTCGACTGAATGTTCGACTGAAAGCGCACTGTTTAATAATGTATTGCTTAGTTTCCAGATTACATTCGCAGTCAGCTAAAGACGCAGCGAACTTTGACACACTTTGATGTACACTATTTTGGTGATGATAAACTTGTAGGGATACAATATTTTTATATTTTTAAAAGCTTTTAAATGTCACAAATAATTGGGGAAACAAATGAATGAAATATGAATTGAATGAGTTCTCGCAGATTACCTGTGCGATCGATGCAACATTTCGATCATTTTTATTGTCCGAAGGGCTCGCGATAAAATGGTTGACAAGTGTCCTCTATTTGCAAACGCACAGTTTATGTGCTGAAAAGTGATTGAAAAGTTTTGAATGATTTGTTGTTGGCTACAGTGGAATGAGTGCAGTGCGAATGAATCGCGCCATTGATATTCCCTGTTTTTCGCAGTTGCAATGGATTTTTCCATCCTTTCTGTGTGTGCTTCTTCACCAGAAATACAGAGCATATCTGCGACTGTGTTGTTAACGTGAGGCTGGTACGCTGTACAGTCAGCGACGTTTGTTTCGTGTCCAATACTAGAACAGAAGTGAATTTTTCGTTGCTCACCAAGTATATTGCAATATTCGAGAAGTATTCGTAGTGGAAACAGTGATCAGTTGCTTTTATTTTGTTGTTGTGTAGTCGCTTCTTTATTTTCGATAAAAGTTGCATTGAAAAGAAGATATCAATAAAGCGGCAAACAGCGACTATAACTTGTTAATCGAAACTTTCATTACCTGTGGATTGTGTTCGCCGAAAGAAACTGCGATTCGTGTGTGTTCCTCGTCTGTTGCGACCTTCTGCTGCACTCGTTCCTCATTCGGATTAAAGATCATTGTTCGCATCGTTCGTTCGTTCGTTGCTTACTTCATCATGTTTACAATTCATTTACAAAGCAATGAATCCGTCCTTCGCTCGCACCTCGCGTTTCATTACTGCTTCACTTCCGTTGTTGAACACAAATTCAATAATATTTTTTCCTTCAATAACAACTTGCCTTAAAGTATACTTCAACGTTACTCCCAAACTCTCAACGCTCGAAAGTCTTTTATTTTTCGCAATGTTATTCTGGTCGCAAACCTATTTTCAGCCATTTCGTTATCCGCAAATCGAGTGACAGTTGTGTGTGAATTTCGAATGAACAATTCACGATCAAATTCACCGTTTGCAATCGTCATTCACGCGTAACACAAGAATATCTTTGCAAAGAGAAATTTTTTGAATTAGAAATGAGTACTGTTCGCAGTTTCGTGAAAACGATGTGAATTTTATTATTTTCAGTTCAAGTGAAACAAACATTTTTGAAAATGTTTCTGTGAAAGCTGTTTGATATTCAATTGCACTTTGAAAGTTTTGCATCATCATTCGTGACCTAAACTTAAGCGCAATATTTGCGTCACTGTGGACACGAGCGACGTATGAATACAACAATTGATACTTGTATGAGTGCAGACGCTTTTAAATTCTGCGATGCCTCAAAATCAATTGAAGTCGTGTGTCTCGAGGCTTGTCGATGCGTTTCTATTTGCATTGTGTTTTCACTGTTCGTAAAGCAAAACTAAACAATTTTTGCGTTCATTGATTTGACCACCAAATGGATGCTTTTTTAAAAACGGTACAAAATGTTAAAGCGGCCGGCGAACTGTTGTGCACTAGTTTCGCATTCGACAAGAATTGAAGTCAAAAATCAATAAAACACAGTGTTCGACAGTGTGTGGCGATCCTTATCTCGCATTGCAAAAACCACGAAAAGTTCGAATTCAAGATAATTGCAATTCAGTGAAAATGAAGCCAAAACTCAATTTAATTAGTAATTAAAGTACTGAAAAACGGTGGCCTGAGAGTACTTAACAGAAAATGGAGAACTCGAATATCTGCAATTATTCACCGCTAATTAAGGACGTAATTGAAAATTGAATGCAATTTTTGAATAATGGATGCAAATCGAAAGATCGGTTTAAAGTGCAGTCGAACTCCTTCTCCGTCGAGAAGAATATCTCCGGAATGTCATGCAATGTACAACAACCCAGCATACGATCAAACGCTCGATCTTTTTATGGATAGACTCGGCGGTCGATTAAACGACGTCGAACTCGAGTTGCGATACGCGTGGAGAGCTGTCGATCTGCTTTCTCAGGAGTACATTAAAATGTGGGAAAAATTAGAACGACTGGAAGTACTGCTTTACGAACAACAAAATATAATCGCACAGCTTTTGAATATAATTCAGGGAACTGGTGAAATGCGCAACACTTCTGTTGATTCCACTGTCTCCGAACTCAGAGACTTAGGCTTTTTATCTCGTCGAAGACTCGGCGATGATTTTGATTTGGATCCTGAGTTGAGGATCGGGGAAGAGACTGCTTTCTTTGACGAAGACTTATGTGATTCTTTCGCGAGGCAAACGTTTCCCGAGTGGCTTTGTCAGCACTCTTCTTCTTTACACAGTAGACATTCTGATCTTTTAGAACATCTGGAAGCGCTCGGTTCTTCGGGCCAAACAGACAGTCCCGAGTCTTCAGATGTTATTTTAGAGGATACAGGTTCTCCTTCCTCTCCCCCTCCGCCTCCACCGCCACCACCAGCAATGAAAACACCTGTTAATGCAAAAGGCTGGAGGAGAAAGCAAAAATATCAGGATTCCAGTGGAGAGCAGGATGTTGATAAATTGTTAAGAACCTCTCCGCTGACTGCTGCGGGCACATCTTTTTCGCGAATGAAGGCCAAAAAAATGAGACACCAAAGCGGCAGTTTATCCTCTCCTCCACCACCTGATCCTTCAGGAGAAATCTTCACAGCCTCAGACTATTTGGATTATGTCGGAGTAAGTTCATCGAGTCGTGTCAGTGATAGAGACTTAGAGGAATTGGATCGTTTTACACACAACCTACAGGATGTGAAGAGATGCAAATCTTCACCTCTACCGGGAATTAGTTCTGCAATGAGTGCAAGTGCGATAAAAGAGAAAGAGGCTTCAAGCTTAAATTCGACGGAGCAATGGCTGCGCGAAAAGTTCGGAGAGAAAAACGTTGCAATTGTCCGTGAAAAGCGAGAGAACGACTCAATTGCAAAAGATGAGATGGAAACTGCTGCTCAAACTAGTGTAGACAAAATAAAATCAATTGATAACAATTTAATTGGTGCGGACACTGCGAATCCGTCGATTGAGTGCCCTTCAAACGAATTGAGAACACTCTCCACTTCTGAAGCAAGTATCGTAAAGGATCACATTTTAATGAGTACTGCTTTAAAAGAGTCGAAAGCAGAATTGGAAAGAAACGAAACAATGCAGGTGAACGATAGTACAAAAGGTAATGATATCGACTCTTTACCGTTGAATTCATTACGAACAATGAATGAGCAAAGAACAGTTACTGTCGCTGAGAAACGAAAAAATTCTATGCGACGGTCAAAGCAGAGTGTAGATACGTTGGGTTACGTGAATACAGCTGAATTCGTTGTCGATCAACCAAAAATAGACGTTGAAAACAGAGCTGCCTTATCATGTTCAGTGCATACAACACCAGTTTCTACTTCTTCTGTCGCATCTAATGAGTTGATGAGTAATTCAATGATCGCTCAGACGTCCATTGAAAAAGCAAATGGCGAAGTGCAAAAACGAACAGATGAGTGCACTAATTTACTCGAATCGTCCAGCCAACTTTTGAGTGCAATTGATTCTGAACTATCGCCGGTAATCGAAGCAATTAACAATTTTCCAAAAATATCACCGACTGCACTGAAAAGTGTCTCTCCAGCTGAAATCACAAAAACAGTGAGCAAAGAAACGATAATAGATAGCAATGAAACACACACAGACACTTCTATAGAAGAGACACAAGCTGCAATTGAATCGACGTCAGATATAAAAAGTGATGTGCCTCAACAAGTGACAGTCGCACCTGATATTCAAGCTGAAACAACACCAAAACATGTGTCGCTGATTGAACAGTCGCTCGAAAGTAGCGAAAAGCAAACAGCGGAAAGTGAAAATTTACAACAGAAGCCACTTATGGAAAGCAGTGAAAAAGAGCGATTAACCTCAAAGCCCTCATTAGAACTGCCGGATGTTAAATGTTCCGAAGAAACGGACAGAAGCATTGCATTACTCGAAAGAACTCCAAGCGGAAAGCGTCAGTTACCTTCTGTTCCGCCGTCGCCCAAGGATCGAGTGAAAGATGAGCAACAGTTCTTCGAAAATAAAAGGGTGTCTGCTTCTCGGAGAGGACCAGTGCATCCGCCACCATTATCCATGGAACCGTGTATCACAACAAACGAAGTTGCCAAACCGAGATCCGCTGAGAAGGGTGAGGACAAAGCAATTTATTCGAAGCGACCGCATTCTGTAGATGAGAGTAAAGGAATTTTTTCGAACCTGACGAATTCGGTGTCGAAGGGATATCAGAGCATGTTTAATGTGCCCGCTGCTTCGAATGTGAGGAAGGATTCGCAAGAAAGCAGATCGGGTACTCCAAAGAGTGAGTCAATGCTTTCAATATCAAGTGATTCGAGTTTTGCTCGTAAAAGTGCGTCCGCAATCTCCGGATTCTTCGGTGGCTTCGGCTGGAAGTCAGCGCCTCAACAAACTCAGCAAAAAATGTCTGAACGCTCGCAAAGTGTTCAACAACAGCAACCTAAAACGCGTGTTCAACAGCACCAATTGTCCCTGCCTGAATTAAGTGACACTTCGGCTGCTGATGTGCAACCGATCGCAATGCAAAGCGATGAAAGCGAGTCACAATCTGTCAGCAGTTCTCCTTTGCGAAAAACGTCTCAAAGACGACGACAGTTGCCTCACATAGACAGACAGCAGAGTGTTCAGTCATTGCAGGGAGACTCGCAGCCGATTCCTTCAACGCAACAGAGTATCGAAAAAGAACAAATCTTAAATGAAAGTTCGGAAGCAACAAACGCAGTAAGAGTAAATCAACGTCAGTTGCAACAGCAGCAACAACCGCAGTTTTTGGCTCCGACAATAAATGAAAACGCGAAGAAAAAAGTTTTTGCCCAAACAGGAAAGGAAGATTCGTTGACAGTGAATGCTAATTGGAATCTCGAGAAAAGTATGTCTGAAGAATCAGCGGTTTGTGTAAGCAATGATAGCCGTCAGAGTTCATTGTTCCAAAGTGAGTACGGAAGCATGGAATCAGCGGAACCGTTGGAAGACGGAAAGGAAAAGAGTCCACGACGCGACGACGACTCAGCATTTTGCAGTACAAACGGTGAGCACAGAAACAGTATTGTCGACGAAACGGACCAGCAAAGTTTGACCTCAAGTATATCTCCTTTGCCAGCGACCGGAAATAACAATGCTTTCGTAGATGCGGTTGGCGGTCAAAGCCAACCACAAAAGCCAACGCAGCAACAAATTGAAACTCCGTGCAGTTTAAAGTCATCTCCAATAATGGATGAAAAACGCGATTCTGTATGTTCCACAGGTTCTGGAGGATTTCAAAACCGTTTCGCTTCGATAATGAAACAGAAAGTTGAAGAACGGAGACAAGCATTTGTCATTCCGACGTCTGTAACCGAATCGACTGATACGCAGCGATCGTCCACTGAAACAGAACCGTCCACTCAAGATGCTGCAAATGAGGAGTCGACAAATAGACGGCTTTCGACTAAAGGCAGAACAAAATGGATTGCTGCCGTGGTTCGTATGCTTTCTGCACCTCGTCTAGTTTTTGACGCATTCACTGATTTTGATACCGTTTCGTGGGTTATTCTGTCTCCACTTGTCTGTTCACTGATTTATGATTCTTTTGTTTTAACCGAACAATTACAAGAGTCATTTGAAGACACACACGCATTATCGCTGCGTATATAACATCGCTAAGCTTTTATTGCAATATTATTACTGTTATGTACTTCAGGTGTTGAACAATCGATAAATCGACATCACATCGCTGACGGTGTTAGCAGCATAGTTTAACGATTCGAACGGTGCACTCGTCAGCCATTCATTGCAAAGGTTTTTGTGTCCGTAAAAACATTCGCATTTCGAAACGTTGCTTTCACAAGATTCGTATTCGCAGTAATTTAATCGTTACTGCATAGAAGCGAAGAACAGAGACATTCGCTGAGTGCACAGTGTGTGTGTTTAAATTGCTAAGACTCGATTATTCACACGTTCGCTACCGATTCTCTCTGTTCACAGTTCACTTTATTGAATCCATAATAATTTTCTTACTTTCTTCGCTGTTTGCATCCATATTTCGTTTCCTTGCAAATTATGTGTTCTTTGCTATTTCAATCGAGCCATTGTTGTCTGTGCTTTGTTGCGAAACTTGCGAATAAAATGCAATAAAAAGTTGCAATTTTATTGGCGAACTAAACATAGCAAGCTTTTAATATTTAATTGTGTTTGCAGCAAATTAAGTTTCGAATATAACAGTGCGTTCGCTTAATGCGTGAATGTTTCAAAAATACGTGAAAAATTTAATTATAAGCGTTTGTCTATTGCAGTGTGATTTCAAACAGACTGCTGAGTGCAGTTAAAACACAGTATGCGTAAAATTTTTCTTACTTTTCAACAGCTTTGCTTCTTGAATATTTTCGCAGAAAAATTTCGCAACACAATATTCGGAATCGCGATTCAATTGCAAGTGCATTAATTTTTTAAAAGCGAAGTGTGTTCAAATTGATTCTCAGCTTATTTTTAGCCTTTATTTTATACGAAAAAATAAATAAACCTTAATAAAAGTGATTTCTGAGTGCACACACATTTCTCGATGAGCAAAAAAGTGAATTCGAACCTTTACTTTCATCACACTCGTTGTGCACATTGAATTCAGTAAACGAGAGTCGTTTCGATTGCACTCATTTCTGGCTTCGAAATTAACGTCGAATTATAGTGAAAGCTGAATCTTGTGCAAAAGAACGTAGAACCTGAACGATTAGCTCACAATTCACTTATATGCGAACCTCAACGAACAATATTCGCCATAACCGCACAAATGTTGAGCACTTTTATTCAACGACATCAATATTTTCTCCTGAATCGCATTATTTAAAAATAACTTGAATCATACATTTTTAATAGAAAGCTGCGCATCATTACCGTTATTTAAGATGCGTTTTTGCAATTTCAAAGAGAATGCGAATGCAAATATATACACTTTATTGCAAAATCAAATTCGAGAGGTTCTTTGATTAACGATAATTCAGTCAATTTTGATTGCAAGAAACATTTTTACTGTCTATATATTAGCTTGAAATAC
>NCKV01000602.1:0-15819 GCA_003675905.2 Leptotrombidium deliense
AACATCAGCTTTCAGCGGCAAACGTCTGTACACAGTGTAAGTGCACAGTGATCCTGCAGTTTGCGGAACTATTAATACATCCTTTCAAAATGATAAACAATGTTGAGTACAACCAAATGGAGACCGTCAAAATCAGTGAAGCTGTCGATGAACATCCACAAACGTTCCAATACAAACTCACCAAACTTTTTCATTCTTATAGATTTCATGTAAGTACTTTATTGAAGTAGTATTGTACGTGTTAATCCTCATTTATACACACTGTGTATAAGTAAAATATGAAATAATTAAAAGCAGATGTGCGCATTACTTTTCTTTCATCATGATTGTTTTTTAGTACTAAAAATTTGTACTAAAAAAGTGATTCACAAAGTCTTTAAATGATGTTTTGTAAATTGTCACATGATTTTCGTAGACTGTTATTATTGGTTGTAGTTACATTGTTATTTATTAATCAACAAGTCCAGTAAGGTGTATATGCATCAAAATGATTAATTTTCAATTTGGCATAAATCAATCGGAATGAAGATCCAAAAAATCTGCAAAGCACTATTAGGTACAGGTGCGTTGGATGTGTATTAGAGATATGCTTTACTGTTTATAATTGCAGTTATCCTCCTTTATGTGACGAAAAATTCAATTCCGACAATGTGGTTTACGACTTTACATAGATTTTAAAGTTTCTCTTAAGTGACAGGGCTGCACTTTTTGTTAACCCATCCATGCAGGACTTCTTTTAACTGACAGTTTTTTGGATAACTTGTTGGTTATCAACGAAATCAATTATCAAAAACATACAATATTGTTATGCGCGGAAATGTTAAAGTTACAATTGTTATAAATAAATAGCGGATCTTATGCGATAAAAAATTGCAAAATATATATGTAGTTATTTACCACTTATGCACAAAAAATGTTATGTCATTTATAAGTTATAATTTATAAAATCTTAAGACTGGCTTGTGCGGTGCAACATAATTACGTGTCACATTTTCATCATATCAGGGCCACGACATAGGGTTAAACCACCCAAGTTGAACTCTTGCCACAGACATTCACTGATGTGTTTTTATTCAAGAATGTAGCAAGAACCTGTCCACCGAATCCCACCGATAGTGATTAAATTTTGTCCTCCCAGTTCCCTACCAATTTGTACTATTTTGCTCACCTAAAAGTCACACATCCCTGGTAATGGTAAAACTCCATTCACAAATTGACAAATTCCATAATTTTACGCAATTTCGTTGTCCCAAGTGTGTCAATTTATGGAGGTGTGACACTATTGAATTAAGTAGCGTAAATTTATGTAAACGTAAACATACATCTCTAGTGGTAATTTTTCGTTTCACGTTGCATGCAACAAAGTTGTTTCGTGTAAATTTAAATCACTTTAAATCAACCATTTACAAGGTGGTTGCTTAATTTATAACAATTTTTTCTCGATTGTTCTAATATACCTGACAATGTATGGCTAAGGGAAACTGTCCCCTTATGCCCCTTATGTGCAGTACAGAGATGTGACTTTCGGTGAATTCGGTGAGAAACCGATTTGCATTAAAAGACCCCGAAATAACCGAATTCCCGATTCCACCGAATAAGCCACAGATCCACCGCATACACCGATTTAGACTTTAATCGCCAAGATCCCTATCAAAAATTCAAGAATATAGCAATAAGCTCTCCACCGAATCCCACCGAAAGTGTTTAAATTTTGTCCCCGGTTCCAGACCGATTTGTAGTGTTTTGCTCACCGAAAAGTCACATCCCTGGTTATAACTTATAAGGGAAAAAATTACTGTAAAATTGGTGACTTCACTTTTAACGACAGTATTTCAATTAAAAACATAGTCCCATTTCTTGAGAAAATGTAGCAGGAGATGTAGAAGAAGCATCTGATGTAACAGACACTAAATCAGATTAATTAAACTGTGGATGATACTCATGCAATTCTTAATTAATTTTCGAATACAAAAGTTTTCGCGGTTTATAACAACATGTCGTTATAGACCAATTTTGCTTTTGCTTTTTGGAGTTTCTGGTCTAATTCACTTTTAACGACCTGTCATATAAAGCGGAATTATTCGGTAGCATAAGTTTTGTTCGAACTTCGAATCAAATGTTTTGTCGCATCGTGTCGAAAAAAGCGATATGAGATTAATTTTGTAATTTAGTAAAGAGTACAACTAAAACCACCGCACTCTGAACAAGTTTATTTTATTTTCAGCTATTTGTCATTGCCTTAGTAATTGTCGACTGTTTGATCGTTGTCACAGAGTTGATTTTAGAACTCAATATTCTGAACAAGCAATGCAACAAGCAGCATTCAGATTCAGAAAACGTAGTGCATGTGAGTATTACTAATGCTATATTGCTTTTTACCGAAGTTATACAAAGGTTCTTCACTTCGTAAGTCTGGCTATTCTTTCTTTATTTATGGTTGAAATAATTTTGAAGATTTACGCGTTCAGAATTTTATTCGTCAAAAGTTGCATGGAAATGTTTGATGCGTTTGTAATTATTACCTCTTTTGTGCTCGACATCGTATTTATTGGTAAAACCGACACAACAGCAATTATCGGAGATTTAATAATTGGACTGCGGCTTTGGAGAATAATTCGCGTCATACATGGTGAGTAAACAAACAAACACAACATGACTATAATTCATGAATAGTAAACTATTTGAATTATAATTTTACCACTTGTTACCAGGGGTTTTTTCAAAAAGATTTAGCCGTTGAATCTCTCAGAAAATTTTTCTTACAAAATTGTCTGAGTGTCACTTCATATATTTGAGACTATGTAGTCATTAATGCAAAAAGTGATTCTGATTTGCATTTATTTTTAAATTCTTTATTGCAGCATCAATTTTAATTTGAATAATGTCAATCTGAAATTCTAAACACAATTTTTATGTACTCAATGTCTTTGAATAGGGAAAAATTTTAGAGGTACATCAATTTGTACAGAACTATATTTACGAAATTTTGACGATTAGTGGATTTTTAGTATTTAACTAATACAAAGTATCTTTGAAGGAATCATACTCTCTGTGAAAACACCAATCGAACACAGCTTGGAGAAAGAAAAAGAGAATTGTACGAATATTCAGTTACAATTGAAAGAAATAACCACAAGAGCTTCAGCATTAGAAAAAGAAGTACAACAACTTCGGAATGTACTTAAACTTCACAATATTGACATCAGCTTGACATCAGACTTACAGACAGATGTTGACTAAAATTGTACGTGATATCATTAAATATTAGAATTATTAGAGATTGCACAACGAAAATTCACGTATATTAACCAAAATGTCGTTATCAATTAAAACAGCTCAGAACATCTCCGATCATGACCTACATATATCCAAACCATACAATTGACAACTTTAATTAAAGCGACATCTTCAGGTGCGGACCTTTCTGGTAATGCACCGCCTCATTCATTTTGTTCAATCAAAAAATGTACCGTAATTGCGTATCACACAATTGATCATTTAGTACGAAACAAGAGTTCCACACATAACTATCATTATACCGTAAGTGTCCTCCATAATCGTACAATCAATAAATTTGATGCTTAAGAACTAAAAATCCTTCAATTGAGCGGCATAGTAAAATGCGACGAAAAAAGCTGCACAAAAACGTCACGATAAACTTTAAACAAATAACTTCCAATTACTTTAATGTTACAAGCAATGTTACAAGAAAGTAAAATTTACGCCTTTTCTTTTTCTTCTCGCAATCGATCTTTTTTTCGCGGACCCTGAAAAATTAAAGTAGAGTTAGCAAAAGCATTAAACAGAAACTTAGTAAACATCAGTAGGAAGGCAGCAATAAAAATCATCACAAATTATCCGCTACAATGCATTCATCATCAACAAAATAATCTCCGAACTCACCATAAAAGCGTTTTTCTCAGCATGAGTTTGAAATCTGCCATGACCAAACTTAGAACTCGTATCAATAAACTTCAAGTTAATTTTCTCGAGTGCAGAACGCTTAGTGTGTACCAACAGTGACTAGAAGAGAAAACAATGAAAAATAAATCGGAAAATAAACAGTGAAGAAGTCAGGCCTATCATTGTAAAAGCATCATTTTAAATCAACAAGAATCGGCAATAATGTCATCACACAACAAGGGTACAAAAAATTATACAAATACCTTTCGAAGAGTTATAACTCTTTTTTTAGGTCCCATCAAACAACCTTTGAGCATAACGAAGTCGCAATTCACTTCACCATAGTGCGGAAAACCACCCTAAAACAAAGCGTTAATAATGTCAAAACGAATGAAGCTCAGTCCGCCCTAGATTATCAACAAAGGGGTTCAGTTGTACTTGTGTACACTTAAAAGTAACATCATCGCTTCAAACATAAAAACATACCATTGGTGTAATCGTCTTTTCGGTTACATCGTAATCCGTCGAAGCGTTATTTTTCACCAACTTTCCGTCTTTCAAATGGACGCCTTTACCAATTCGATAAATCTTTTTATTGATTTCAGTTCGGTGATGATATCCTTTTTGCCCAGCACGAGCAACTGTAAATTGAACTCTACTCGGATGCCAAGCTCCAATACATGCAACTTTTCGTAATCCCTTATGAGTTTTTCTAGGCAGCTTTTTCGTGTGCCAACGACTCGTTACTCCTTTGAAACCTTTTCCTTTGGTAACGCCGATAACGTCGATCATTTCATTTTCTCCAAAAACTTCACTAACTGCTACTGGCTTTTCGAAGTGTTTACGTGCCCATTCAACTTTTTGCGCAATAGTTCCACCATTGACTTGAATTTCCATAATATGTGCTTTCTTTTGACGTTTCCTCATAAGTTTCATCTTTAAGATAAAAATTAGCTATTAAAAAATAGAAATTGTATTACCTGTGTATGAGCAATTACTCGCACAACAGTGCAATATTTCTTGATTCTTGCCAAGTCTTTCTCAATTTCCTTTTTGCCCAAAGGATCTTGCCACTTCTTGGCATACTTCGTGAACGCCTTCTTCTTTGATTTATACCTGCAACGGGAAAATCAAATGAAAGCAGTCTCTTCAAACGAGCGGAGACTGACTATCCAAGGAAGAAAGCTCATAGACACGTGGTCCATTGGAGCTATTTGTTTGCCAGTAATCGAGCAACTTCGAAATTTTAAATTACGTACCAATTCTTATAGAATCTACGACGACAATCCTCACTTAAGTGTTCAGCAAAGACTGTTTTAAAAACTCGAAGACCTTTAGGAGTTTCAATATAACCAACAACGCCGACAACAGTCATAGGTGGTGTCTCAAGGATTGTCACGGCTTCAACTACTTCTTTCTTGTTTACTTTGGATCCAGGTTTATCCACCTCTCTGACAATGTGTGTCATTCCAGCCTTATAACCGATAAATGCGGTTAAATGAATTGGCTTTGTTGGATCATCTTTTGGAAAAGCCTTCACTTTTCCTCGATGTCTGCGACTTCTCTTTTTGGGTGTAAAACCCATGTGTCCATGTCTTGGGGCACTAAATTTACGATGCGACTAAACCGAAAATAATAAATATTTGAAAACGTTGTAAAACTCACCATTATGTCTGCTTCGAGCACTGTGTGGAAAAGGAAATGCGATCACGTTGCATACGCTTATAAAGGGCTTATATACGTCGAAGCGTCATCTAGCGAAGTAATACTAAATCAAAATTTCGGTTTCGAAAACAAGTTTTTAAAACAAAACATTCAGCTATCGCCTTTCAGTACTTTAATCGGACCTGAAATTAAGGTCTACCAAATACACGAGAAATATGTACAGTTCAACAAACTTGATCCACAACCAAAATAAACATAATTAACATTAGAGATTTAAAATACATGAACTCCGGTACTGTAAAGCAATTGCACCTCTACTCTATACTCAATTCAAGAAAAAAATTATGTGCGACATCGAAGCGTGAATTATGTCGATGAAGGCACTGATATGATGTTTGTACAATGACACTGAAACAGTGAGAAAACATAGGCAGTGGACTTGGAAAGTCGACAGTGATACACAAGCGTCTGGTCAACTAACGAATACATTGGCATTTATCACAGCAATAAGCAAAATCTTCATTATTCGTCATCTGAAAGCGGTTCATATTGAGGGACTATTGTTGTTGTACTAGTCGCAGATCCACTACCACTAACAGTAGACGACTGTACACTACTGTTGTTGACTTCGCCGGTTGAATGATCACGTACTAGAAAGTAAATCAAAATTCAATTAATTCTAATGAATTCAATATTATACGTACGTGAAGAGCTGGATGAATTTAAAGTTGCCCCAGCTGTACTCGATGGTGATGTCGACTGGTACAAACAATTAACTTCAGAATTGTTTCCAATGTTTGAACTTGAAACATTTGTGGATTCAAATCGACCCTGACAGCTCGAAGGACTGGGACATTTTACTGCCACGGATTGCTTCCGCTCCTTATTACATACACTAATTGATGAAGTTACTGATTGGCTTTGATTTGGAGCATCAGCGTGTGAATCTGAAATATCTTTGCGTGATTCTGAGGAATGAACAGTAGTAGAAACAGTTTCATGTCTGACAGCTGGATAAACGGCAGCTGAATTTGATGAGGATTCAATTTTTCCAGGAGATGTCGACGAAGGGGTTCCAGTTGACAAACATTCGTCAATGACCATTTCTCCAGGTGAGCTAGGGCTATCAGCAACAATATGAACATTGCGGTCTGTATCATTTACATCAGCTGCTGACGCATTCCACGCAACGATTGGTCGTGTAAGTGAAGTTGAAGAAATACTTCTTTGATCATTAACACTACAATCACCTGTGCGTCTGTCCGAAGAAACACTTTCAGCAACTGGTTTATTACAGTTTGTAGTTTCACAAATCAAATTTTCTGAATTTTTTGAGTTATCAGCAGTACGCATTCTTTTTCGAGGAAGATTGGAGTAAACCACTTCGTCATCATGGCTACGCTGTGATTCAAGAGAAAATGAAGATCCTTCTTCTCTTGAAGAGACCCAATTAGATGCAGCTTCAACGGGACTATGATTAATACTTATTGACGAATTTTCATTCACACCGACGAGAGTGTTATTGGGTAATAGTACACTTGTTGAGCATTGAGATGTAGGTGGCACTAGATCGGTGGAAGCTACTTTCTTATCTATTGATTCATCTTTAGTTAAATCACCACAATAAGAGTCTAAATTGTTTGAGCGAATTTTTTTCTCTTCAACACCATCATCGCTGGCTATACGCATTACTTCAACAATTCTGTTCTTAACATAATCAAAAGGCGAAAGACCAAGCTGTGTTTGAGCACATCGTGGTGAAGTGACATCCTGAGTTGAAATCAACTTATAGGGAACTGGTGGGTGAAGTGTGTTTACGTTCCGCAATTCGGATGACGATGAAGGTATCCACGATAATGATGTTGAGTTTTTTGTTGGAAAAGATATATGATCATCACTGCTTTGTGAAGGTGGCGAAATGGGCTCAACATTATACTGTGACACACCAGAGTTCCGAGGTTTGTTCGGTGTCAGTTGGGCTGATTTCAGATCTTTACACGAATTCTGAATAACTCCAACGGAGGGTCTATCGTCTGAATCGTATTTCTTATCCTGTTGAAGGGCTTTACGCAGTTTCCAACTTGGATTACTCGAAGTCACATTATTATCATGTGTTACTGATGCTACGGCAGCAGCAATTCCCTCTAAAGGTCTTCCAGAAGATATAGTCCTAGTATCAACAGTTGTTAAAGTAGAATGTGAAGGCGACGAAAAAGATTTGTCGTACATATTTTGAGAGGTGTATGATCTCTGATCATTATAATTTTTCGAAATGATATTTGCGATTTGCTCATTAAGATTCACACCCTTCTGTAGATCTACATTCTTCGAATATGTCGAACCTGTCTTATCACTCGAAACTGTCTCAGAGACAATGACTATATCTTCTTTATTCTTCTCAAATGGTTGATATTTGTTGGAAATATCGGTGCTCGAAACACTAACTCTGCCAGAACTCGGATTAGCGTTATTTTTTATATTGCTCTCTGTAGATTGACTGATTGTGTGTGTAATAATAGCATCAATCATACTAGCTGCGGTAAATCCACCAGACGTTACACATTTCGAGCCATCTTTCTGAATTGTTGAAAACATTTTCGATTGTTCCCCATCAATTTCTTGAGGTCTTGACATCCTCCTTCCCGATGACAGATCACTGACATCATCAGAATGTTTTTGAAACTCTGTTAACTTCCTCGAACCATCTTGACGCAATTCACGTTCGAATTGTTCTCTTGTAAATGGTTCTCTCGTATAAGCATCCCTATTCCCTGAAAATCTCATATAACTATCCACCGGAAATCTACTTCGTTCCTTAGCGAACTCATCTACCTCTCCCCGAGACCTGCGTTCAATGTTAAAGCTATCCTCCACTCTTTTTTGTTCGCTCTCACAAATCTTAAACTTTTCGTCTGAAAATGTTTCAGCATAAACGTTTCGTCCTGAGCAATCATTCAAAAGTCTCGGTCTTTGGTGCATATCCAATAAAGACTTTTCTAATCCTTCAATTGTTTGTTTTTCAACAGTTTTCCCAATAGATTCCATTCTCTCGGTTGAACATCTGTGATCATCTTTACCCGGAACAGCAAGACTTTGTTGAGCTGCTGCAGTGTTTACTAAAGTTTGAAAGGCATCGTGTGATGGAGGATAAACTATTGGTGGTATCTGAAATCGTGGAGAACCACTCTTCATTGTTCCCTGAATTACTGGACCAATTACTTCGGAACTAAACTCTGGATGCCTGGGTGAAAGTGATTTAGGAGCTTGGATAACAGACGGCTTACGCGTTGATACCCACTGCTGAATAACGTTTTGTCTATTCGACTGCTAAAGAAAAATAATATAAATTCAGAACTGTAGAATGAAAAATACTACCGCAATATAATTTGGGCTGTGATGAGATTTTGTTTGCCATTGATGAGACGGTGATAGTTGTTCCACGCTGCCAGGTGTGTGGCATCTATCCGGTATTACACTCAAAGATGTAGCTAAATGTGGATTGTTGTACCTGATGTCCCCAGGAATGAATACAGAAGGTTGTGCTACTTGGACAGGCTGTGTACTCGAAGATGGGTATGGATACACACTTGAAACTCTATTTTGTAAATGGGGAGAACTACTTTCTTGCGTACGCGGCACTATAGACGGCGAAACAGACTGCGACTCCTTATCACTAGAAAAGCTCCCTCTTCGAATTTGCATCTGCTTCGATGTATTGAAGTCTATCATTATTTGATTACTACTCAACTGAGATTCACTATGATACTTTTGCACAGTACCACCTGTTGAAATTGAAGGCTGCTGATATCCAGATGCGTGATGATATTGTACACTCTGTGAGAACATTTGACTTGGAGACAGCTTTCGGTAATAATGTTCGTTTGGTGAGTGATCATGACTGATGACCGGAGTTGACTTCGAAGATAACGAACCGGCACCGCGAGAAACACAATCTGCCTTTCTTTTCAACGACTCTTGAGACATTGGGGTGCCAAGCGTAATAGAACCCGAATCTTTTGGTTGAGTGGGGTGTAACTGTCTTAGGAGACCCTCATATCGCGCTTGAGGAATTGAATTCATCAATGACTGTTGGGAGATTACTGGAGTTCCTTGTGTTATAGACCCTACTGCTGAAATAGCTGTTTTCTCTTTAAGTCCTATTTTTGAATGATGAGACTTACTCGATGTAACCAATGGTGGTGGAGCGGGGACAGAACCAGCAATTTTTGTAGTAGATAGTCGCATAGGCATTCGTGTACTGGAATCATCAAATTTTTCTGTGAAATAATATGACGGCTTCTCAATTCTTTGTACATCGTGAATTCGTCCATAAAAAGGGTCCCTTTGTTCTTCATTCCTATGCATTTCAGGGACAGATGCTGAAATCCTATTTAACTGATTGGAGTGAGCTGGAGGAGGCCCTAATAACGCATACGCTTGATTCGTTGTTAACGGTGATGTTTTATCTTTTCGCAAACAGGACACTACATAGTTCCGGGGACTGTGACTATACCCATCAGTCCTCTTGTCTTTCTTACTCAAATCTTGCACCTCGTTATCAACATCATGTAACTGAACAGGTGAAACACTAAGATGTTGAGAATAGGACGCCATTATCGGAATCGCTAATCCTTCCGGTCTTTGGAAACCGTGCGTTGAACTGTGATATTGAAAACGCATTGCTTCGTGCGCAGCAGGCGTCGATTGGGGTAATTTCAAGTCACTACATGGTTCCTTTTTCACTTCGACGTTCCCATACGACAATGACGCTTCTTTGACGTGTGCTGGTCTATTTGTTTCATTAACTGCAACACTCGACAAATTTCTTGCTATTTTAACAGGTGATTGTAAACTCATTTCAATTGCCTGATATATCAAGTCTCGCACACATGTTGGCTCTTCTTTGACCACAGGAACTGGCATCTGCTGTTGTGACGAAACAAGTGAAGTTATATGCGTTGAAGGCGCATTTGGATTTATCAAGAAAGACGGGATTCTTTGCGTTTGTTGAGCAATTAAACCTTCAGGAGGACGATTCATATTATTCAATGCTGGTATTTTTAACTCAGCTCCAAAAGCTGCATCATGACTCGCAGGCCTAGTCTTCTCTTTCACATTCACAAGTACATGATTTGAAGGTGGAAAAGCAGGCATGGCAGAGCTCGCTCGCGGAGGATGATTGGGTGAACTTCTAGTTTCGCTTTCAGCAGCACCCTGACCTTCATCTGCACTCATTGTCGCGCTGCTGTCATAGTCGCTTTTTAAACTCCCCTGTGACGCACTTAGTCCTTTCAAATCTTGCAGTTTTGAAAAGTCATAAAGAGACGTCGATGTTTGTAATGAACTTTCGGTCGCTGTTCGAACATTGCTTTTATCATCAATTTCTTTTATCGGTGGACTTGAAGCGCTGGCGGTGTCACTCGTCGAACGTTCATTCAATTCGTCAGCACTAGATGTTTCTTCACTGTCCATGTCACTCGCATCATTCCAGTAATCATCCGAATCAGTTTCATCACCTTTTGAAGCATCAGCATTCGTTTCATAAAAGTACTTCAGTAATAAATCCAACTTTAATTTGTACTTGTATTTAAAATAGAACTTTTTGCATTGCTTTTGCGTTTTTGTGCCAATAAGTGCCGAAATTGAATTCCAGTTTTTACCGTATTGTTTTAGCGCATCTTTATACAATTTTACTTCCTCATCTTTCCAGTTTGAGTGATTTGTAACCTGCGACTGCACGGAAGATACACATGGAGAAACAGCACCAATTCTTCGCGATATACGCATTGCACACCTTGTACAGCACTTCATTGCTCCCTCTGGAATTTTCAACTCTTCAGCGTACGCAACCCGCAAATCTGTTTTCAAATCAAACCACTTGGATGGTAATGATTTTAATCTCGTTATCTTCCGTCGCGGAGTTTTACACGACGGTAACGGGCACTCCTGGCGCATATTCTTAAAACGACAGTTTATACAAATACGTGAATCTGGTTTCACAGCGCTGCTCTCTATTCCGTAATTGTGACAATTGTTAATGGTAACAATTCTAGCTTTACCACTATTCTCAATTAGCAATTCGCAGGCTATGCAAACAAATGGGACATTGCTCTCAGATTTTCTCTCCTGAGAATGCGTGCATTCAGAGGCCTTCAAGTCTATTTCACTATTACGAGGGCCACTTGGTCCATTTGTTGATGTTGATTGAAGTGCTTCCGATGAAACAACCGAATGGGACGCAGATTTTACTGCTGAAGTCTGTGACGAATCATTAGCACTTGAAACACTGCCGCAACTTGTCACAGCCTTCGATACTGTGGTTTGCTGAGTAATATTATTCTGAATTGTTAAAGATGCTTGTTGCTGTTGTTGTTGCTGCTGCTGCTGTTGTTGTTGCTGCTGCTGCTGCTGCTGTTGTTGTTGTTGTTGTTGTTGTGCTTTAACAAGTGCTCTAGTTCTTTTCTTAACATGCTTTCTCAACATTTGCTTATAATTTTCACTATTTTTTGATAAGTAATAGTATTGTACGCAATCAGCAACATTCTTCCTCTCCACGTAACTAGAAATAACTCCAAAATTCTTAGGATGCTGTAAAAACTTTTCTCTGAAAGTTTCCTTCTCAATTTCGGTCCAAACATTTAAAATCTGCAATTCCTTATATTCTGTTAAAGGATCTTCCACAAGGCCATTTCTGTTTATGAACATGTATTTGGCATGTTTGTGATCATATAGAATTGGGGGTATCACAGCATAACTTCTCATTTTCTTATCTTCTAATTCCTGTTCCTGAAGACCATCCATTACCTCTTCGAGATCTGCATCACTTCTGATACGTTGACCAGCGCGAGAGAGCCGTTCTTTATCTTCACGTTGTTTACGCAATTCAGGAAATTGCTTTTCAAAGAATTCGCGTAACTTATTGTCTTTTGCCTTTTTAGAAGGCTGAACATCCTTCTTTTCAAGTTTCTTTAACCAATTCTTCATTAGTTTGTCGTAAGTAAGCGTCAAGTATCTTTCACGCAGTTGCTTTTCTTCGTATCTCTTCTTAAAATACACCAATAGCTTCTTCTTAAACATTTCAAACTTCTCTTTGTTGAAGTGGAAAATTTCAACATCCGACGGCTGATTATAAAGGGGCTAAAATAATTGTCATTAACTAAAAATTATAACTTCGTTTCGCGTACCAATTCTATTTTGGGACCACATCTATCGACCGAAGTATGCGATTCTTTCGCTTTTTTCTAAACATAAACAAATATTACATAATGATTAATAATAAGTTATATTATTACCCTATTTTCTGAATAAATAATCTGAGCAACAGTCAACTGTTTAATTTCTGATGAACTGTCACTATTGTCTTGTTTTGCTGTTGACGATTTACATGTTGCAGCTTCCAACTCCAACTGAAACCGAATTAACACAAATGAGTCGAAAATTAGTTCCACCTCTTTACCTGTCTTTTTCTTAATTTTGACACTTGCGCTTCAGTTTGTGATATTTCACGATCGATGCGATTTATATTTTGCAGCAACTCGTCTTTTGAAGACTTTAGGGGTGATACTTCTTGTCTTGTATCGTCATTTGGCAATGTTGGAGAAATTGCCTCTACTTGGGGTGTATACGCTGGTTCCTAAAATACACATGACAGAATAGACACAATTTTCATTGAAATACCTTTTTGACTTCTAAAACATCTCGAGTATCAATTAAGAGAGGTTGATGAATTGGTGCTTTAGATTCATATAATCTTGGTCTTTTGCTCGCCATTAGTTCACTATTATCATGAACGATGTGAGAAAGGCTGAAACCGGGATGTGAAGTATGACTCGACAATGATAACGGATGATGACCATGACTTAAACCGATTCCTGGCTGCACACCTACTGTTGAGGGCATCGAATTCAAATTTGGACCAAGTATCATTTGAGTAGGCCCTTGTGAGCCATAGGACCCATTATTTCTATTGTCATAACCAGAATATCGGTAATGTTCCAAAAACCTTTTCAAATTAAGTTATAATATCACAGTTTGCGTGAAATGGACAGACCTTTCCCTTTCCATTCTATTTACAAATGATGACTGCATTATTGTTGAACTATAGCTGTATTCATTTGGAATTGTTACAGGAAGCAACGATGGACGCCTCCTTTGACTGTGAGATACCGAATGGGAGTCTTGTTGCTCGTGATGGCCATAACGATCGATTGACGTGTACTCTGGTCTATCAATCTGTGAAGAAAAGCATTGTTAGGTAATCAAATTAAGTGTCGGTCGTTGACAGAGCTCATTAAACTGCTTAACGCAACACGTCGCAACCGACACAATTTGGACATTACGTGATAGTGTCCTTCTCGCAAAATTTGTGAATTGCCAGAGTTTGCAGTCGGATGATACACAGATGCTGTAATATGTGGCGGAGGTTGCGGTGGAGGAGGTGCCTGATGGTACGGAGTGCGACTAGGTTCGTGTTGTCCACTCGTCGGAGCAGGGTGTTGATAATACATTCGGGTGTTTGATGGACTTAGGTGACCTCCTCGTTTGTGTCCGGGATACGCTTCGTGTGGAGATCTGCGGTGCAGTAAACAATTAAATTACAGTCATTGTGAAGGCTGAGGAGGAGCCTATCGCCAACTCAAGTAACCTTCAGTCGGCGGTCGCTTCGAGTGCGCCACGGACTTAACCTGTCGACCGTACGTCAGCTATTTCCCAAAACAAGTGTTGAGTGCAAGTCTCGTCGGCGACGAACAAAGGCCGCGACAACGAGGCCTTTTTGGAAGGGTCCAATACAATCGGGGGTCTCGGAGTTAAATATAACCTCAAAGACCGCACAGTAAGTCTCTACACTAATAGTGGCCACAGTCGACGTACACTACACTTGAAGCACTTAAGTCTCCACTAACAACAAACCTGGATGTAAACATGTCACTGGTCTCCGGCGACCGTTCGCTGCACTCTTCGTTCACTGTTCGCTCGAAAAGCTGCGAAAACGAGAGCAGATGCAATGCAACGCTGCAGCGACACTTTGTGCTGCTCTCCGCTGTAATGGACTCAACCTGCAGTCGACTCTTCCGCAGTCTTAGCGATTGTGTCGCCTCCTTGTCGAACACAGCGCCGCAACAGTTGTATAATAGTTGTGTTGTAAACATGGAGAAAGAATCAGAGAACACTGATGCCGTTCTTCCTTCACACAAACGAAAACGTCATGATACTTGTGAAGACAAGTATGATATAGAAAGTGCATTCGAAGCCAAGGAGCGTGAATGTGCGGCAGTAGATGAACACATCGGTTTTACTGCTTTTAATATGGATGACGAGTTAGAAGAGGGTCATTTCGATGATGAAGGAACTTTCATATTTCGTAGAGATAAAGAACAGCTTGCGGACTGGTGGATCGACAATGTCGACCGCTCTCAACTGGCTGAAGTAAAGCATAAGGAGAATAAAGATGACGATTGTGAACCAGAGATCGACTTGAAGAAGTGTTATGCTGAAATCGTTGATTTTATGATACCGCATGAAACTGTTGCTAATGCTATACAACGCCTTGGAAAAATCAACAAAAATACTCAAAAAGACAAACAAAAAAGACAGTCAGAAGAATCTGTTAGTGATGAGAGGGCTAAGGTGCGGGAAAAACTTTCGCAAATCATATCTCTTGCAGACAGAATCCTCCAAACTGGGGATACGGATGTTTACGAGAAAACATATGAACAAATTGTATATATAAACAATAAACATGAAGCGGAAAACTGTGGATGATTAGAACTGAACTAATCATAACGGCACATTTCAAGCAAACAAACGTGAAAAAACGGATTAAGCTTCGCGAGAACGTGAAACTAAAGCTTACACATTGTACTTTTCACCAATACATCATTAAGTAATAAAAGCATTGCGCCAATGTCTTTTCTAAAAATCAAAATTCGGACAGTAACATGGTATTTGCGATTTTTCGTGACAAAAAGTAAGATATATCGCAATCAGGAATAGCGTTGGCAATGTGTAAATATACGTAAATTACAAATTTTTACGCTGAGGTGCATTAAAAAGTGTAAAATACTGTAATTATCTGCGAGGAAATAAAAGAATTACCATTTGCAGAATTGTAACTGTAAAACATTGTTTATATTTCTGATCCATCGCATATAATTATAACTAGCAAATTTCATTAATAATTACAGTATGTTTGTTATAATTTATAACTTATAAAACTCAGGAGAAAACTTTCGAATTAATGCAAAAAATTAA
>NCKV01000603.1:0-15800 GCA_003675905.2 Leptotrombidium deliense
AGTCTTTGAATTTTTAAGCTAAATGACGGTTATTGTCAAATTGAATGGAAATTTGTCTTTTTGTACAAATGTTATAATTGGAAGCGAATAAGCAATTAAGTGCAACGTCAATGATGCAAGGATTGCTAATCGCTGATATTTTTGTTTTGTCGGATTTAAACGCACAGCGCAGCAATTCGTTTGCCTGCTTGTGAATGTTGCAATAAAGCTGTTCAATGTTTAATGCATTGTTTACTTTTCTCTGAAATAAATATAAGAACGAAATCCGTGTTTCGAGTTGCCACGAAATTAGATTAACGTCAACACATTATAAATTCCATTAGAAGAGGCAGTGTGTGCTATCCACATTTCCACATAATTACGATTGCAATTGTATTGCCTTTTCAGATTACGTCAATCGAAATGTTCACGTCTTTGAAAATCGATCAAATCTTCGTGATTCCGATCGACTGAACGCTGAATTTTAATTCACAAAGAAAGCGAACAGTGTATTAAACTACAAAAATGAAGTAAACTTTGAGAGAAAAAGGCGTTCTTAGGTTCTTCCTTCTTATCGAGACTTTAATATGTTTCACTGACACAAAGTCGCATCTAAATTCCTCTTTTTCAAAGCTCAATCAATTGACTGCAAATATATGTGTATCAATATACGAAACGCAGTGCGATGTCTCTTTAAACAATAAATTCTGCTAAAATACATTAAGCAGGTTTGTTAAAAGCGGATAAATTTAATTATTATCTGATAAAAACAATGCGCAGATTATTTTGACATTCAATCTCAACTTTTAATTAACTTTAAAATTTTCATTTTTGGGAGTAAAAAAGGAAACATAATAATAACGATAAGCAATTAGCACATAACTTTGATCCATTTACAAGATTAAATTGAATTTTGAGCAATCATGCGATTAGTTATCTGTGCCGTTAGTAACAGTGAACTCATAACTTCTTAATGCGCTTCGCAAAGATATAACAAATAGAAAAATTGTTTGCGAAACATTTTTTCGTGTTATAAATTCACATTCTTCTATCTGCTAGTTTCGCGTCATCTTTGCAGGCCAGTCACGTTTACCTGAACAAATTTATTGCAGCGCTCGTGTTAAACAAAAATTTAAAAATGAGATGACAAAATCGTGTTTACCTTCTCTTTTATTTTCGTCAAAATGCAGTTCGGCTATCAATCGTTGAAATTCAGTGATTAAATTAAAATAATTTCAAATATGAGAAAATTGGTAAAATATAGATCTGAATTATCCTTTCTATGTGTGTCCTCTGGTCAACGAATGCAACAGTTCAGCTGATTGTAATTGTTTTTCAAATTAGAGCAGTGATGCAGTTGAGGAACGAGTAAAACTTGTGAAGAATGAGGAGCGATGTGCGAAGTATTCAGAAATTAGTGTAATGTCTGATGTTTTCAGAGTTGAATGAAAGGATTTCAACGGTTAATTTACGAACAGTGGAAGAGTGATCGCAATGTTTGCTGCATTCATTACAGGAATTCGTGAATTACTTTTTCTTGGTGCGAATGTTGCATACTTTTCGGACGACTGAAGCATTCAGAGAACGGAATTCAATAAACATTGTTTACTAATAAACAATGCAACGAATGAAAACGACGAAGCTACAATCTGAAATCTTTTTTTGGTTACGTTTTTGTGATTGAACAAAACTTTCGATTACGTATTTGCTTTATTCAACGTTTTCCAATTTTACTGTGAAATATACACAAAATTCACGTGTTCGTCAATGAATGCATGAATACTTTTTGTGTATCAAAATATAAAGCGATTCAATTTAAATAGAAAGCTTAGAACTCTCCGGAAACCAAAATTTTTCTGGTGAATTACTTTTGTGAATGAACTAAAATCGTCTTCAATATTACTTGTTTTCATAAACCTTAAAATGGCCATTTTATACAAACTCAAGTATCATAAGCAATCATATTTCAAATGGTTTCATTTTTAAAGACAACTTTTAATGAATCAAAATTCGATTTCGAAGAATGTTTCTGCGGGTGATTTGACTTCTCTTTCAACGGTTTATAAAAAGACGCAACGAGATTCAAAGTTTCCAGAAATTTAATGATTCTTAAGATCGATGCAATAAAGACACTAATTTTGAAATATTCAAGAAACGTATTCGTCGCGCATTTGCATGATTTAGAAGATTCCACACGAATCACTGTAAATAAGCCACTTTTGACGAGAAGAACAACGAACTTTTCAAAGTCAGTTTACATGTAAAAAATCTGCAATCAGCGCTGACAAACATTCATCGTTAGACCATTGCTGCACGTATGCTTCGACATTAGCAATTCCATTTGCAAACAGTTCCAATAGTCTGAAAATGAAGTTCTACATTATTGACACACTTACTTTTTAATAAAAATATTGTGGATATAAGAGAGCGATCAGTTTTAACCAACACCCAGAATTAAAACTTCAAACCTTTTGTACTACGGTATGTTTCCATTGATTATATACATTTTTGCCTTCTATGGGGTTAGTGATGGCAACTTTTAGGTCAAAAAACGTCTATTTAAAATATATTAACAGAGGTGCAAAACCCTTCTTTGTCTGATTTTCAACTCAATTTTGAACTTTGAAAGAAAACATATTGAATTTGAAAATTCTTGTTGCAAAGATTCTTATTTCCAATTCTGAGAATCAGGAAAAAAATTGCATTTTTTAATTTAAAAGTGTGTCACAAATGATGAAACTTGATGATAACGAGAAACAAGATTGAAGTTTATTCAAATTTGTGTTGACAATAATGAAAAAATAATTGAATTGCTTGTATAGTGTTGCATTATTGGTTGTATGCAAGATCATATTTCTTGGATGCAAACGTTATTAATTAAAGATTAAAAATAAATATATCTAGTATTTCATAAACAAGTGAATAATTTGTATACTAATAAAGTAAAGCATTTATTTTAATTTCGCGTTTCGAAACGAAATTCAAATAAATTATTCGCGAGCATTACTTGTGAATAATGAAGAGTCGCGTTGGTTTCTATGTACTGAACATACATGATGCAAACGAAAATGATGCAACTAATCCAGAGAGTATCATCGAAGCGAACAAATTGAACACACTTTTGTAGTTTCTTTGAATAATTTGTATTAGTTTGTGAACATTGTTCAAACAATCGATAATGCTTCATTGCAAAAATTCGTGACATGTAACGTTGTCTTTGGTAATCGCTGATCGCAGACGTTGAACGTCACGTCGAAATGAAAGCTTTTGTAATCGAAAATGTAATTTCTAAAGTTTGGAAACTCGAGTCTCTCAACAATTGCATTGTATTGCTTTTCAGACGAAAGCAAGCAACTTTTCAGGCATTTCAAACGCATGACTGGCAAGCCTCGAGATCAGCGTTGGAGACTGTGGATATGAGCCGTTTCTCCGTATAAATCGGCACTGCGAGCGCAAAATATCCACTCGTTCTCCTCTTTTTGCTCCGTTGTGTATAATTGTTGTTTACTGATCACTACTATCCAAGTACTCGGCAACTATTGGCAAACGTGCCTCAATATACAAGTTGCGAGTGTTTCTAAATGAGTACAGTTTGAATAAGTCTTCAATTCTTTTGGCGAACAAAGTTCGAAGGCAACTTTAACTGAATTCGGTAATTGTTTAAATGTCATGCATTCACTATGTTTCTTCGTTGCTTTTGTTTATGTTTGTGTTTGAAAGTGGTCTGATGTGTTCTTGTCAATGTAGTCAGTACAATCTGTGCTCTCCTCCACATTTCTGAATTATAAGTATACTTTTGGTCGTTGTTCTTGTCACTCGAACGTGATTCTCTCGATTTTTGTTTTTCGCCGAACAGCACTTAGTTGGTGACACAACTCTATTCACGGTAAACACATTTTAATTTGCGTTTCGAGCACATAATTGTTGTTTACTGCAAATGTGGCAAACGTCCATAAATAACTGAAAATCAATATTTTGCTGCGATGTGTCTTCGGTGTGAAAAAAGCTAGCTGCAACATATTGAATTCAGCTTGCAGTTCCTTTTCTAATTTATATAATATTTTAATTACGGAAATAAACAAGAACAGTGATCTGCGAAAGGAAACAAAGCAAATGCGTTGTGTATTAAATCAATAAATTGAACGTTTTTAAATCTCGTTTGCAGTCAAATGTTACAAATAAATGTTTGCCGTTTCACGCAATTTGTTCATGTTTTACGTTTCCACTGAAAATCGTAACAATGATTGAAGACCGAAACACACCATTGGTGCTTATTCGGGCGAACAGAATACACGAAACTTTTCATTAGAACACGATTCGAATCAGTATTTGACGAGGCAAAGCAATGACACAATTCTGTGATTACCAGAAATTATTCATTAATATGTATACGCAGTGAACATACTTTCATTGAAATAAATGAATTCGCGAATTCGCAATAAAAGCAACTTTTAAAAATGAAAATATGACAGCCGAAGAATGAAATTTCATTTCTCATTTATACTCGAAAAATTCCAATTTTCCGAAATTTTGCCGCAATAAAAATGCTAACGATTGAATGCTTTACAGAGGTTTATTGTTTTTGCATTCACTTGACGAAACAGCGAATTGCAGTTTTAATAAGAAGTGAACGTTCGCGAAGCGAAGCTCAACAATTTTCTTAAATGTGACGTTCGTTGTTTCATTAAAAACAATCTTTTTTTTGCAACATTAATTCAGTCGAAATTAAAGTTGTACAATGATTGCCGAATTGTAATTTAGTTAGCGACGTTATTGCGAGTTTCATTTTTTTCTTTTCTAAATTTAACAAAAGTAAAATTTAGTTTCGAACAGTAATTGCATTAAAAGTTGCAACGCTTTTTCTTGTTTCAAGTGAAAAGATTAAAAAGTAACTTTTGACGGAAAATAATTGGCAAAGCAAAACTTATTGAATGCCGTTTAGTGTGTATTGTGTTGCATTTGCTGTGATTGTTTGCTTGAGAAGAGCTGCAGAAACGCAAGTGTCGCACGAATGCATCGCCAAATATGTTTCCTCCAAGATTTTGCTGCTCAAAGGCTTCACATTAATAAACGAGTGCAGAAAAAAGTGAAAGCTTACACTTTGAATGACAAACAATAATTTAATTTTCCGATCATTGATTCAAATAATTGAAGCTTCGCTTCGAAAGCAACAATTGCGATTAAAACTGTTTTAACGCTCAACAAATCGATAAGAAATGAAAATTTGTTGCTTTTCGCCATCCTTTAAATACATGAATTAACATGCACAACAATCATTATTGTTTTCTTTATGCTTGCCTTCATGAAAAGCAGCGTTTCACATTTCTTTTTTGAGCCTCGTTTTTAATAACGAAACATTTGAATGACAAACAATGAGTTGTGAAAAGTGAGAACTAGAAACGGATGCTGACATTGCTCGCAATATCACATATTGTTTACGATTCGATGCATGAAGACAGTGAAATGCATGGAAACAAAGGAGAGTATCGGTGAAGCGTAAAGCTAAACATATCAAACGTTTGAAATAACGCCATTTCGGTGCAAATATGTATTTCGGCGAACATTCGTTTTCGTTTACATAAGCAACGCTTTTAATGCAGTCATTCATCGCAGTGAGAATAGCGAGAACCGTGTGCTCGCATCCATATGAATTCTCTGAAAAATATGATAATTAATGACCACAACCATTGCTGTTCTATACACTCATTGCAAACAGCTTCTTTCGCTTTCAATCGTGCACTTGTAATCCATTCGTTCGCTTTCTAAATTGCGTCACTCAATTCAGCGATTCGATACGAGTTTAATAAATACGTGCGTTTAACGATCATCTCTTGCAGCGAATTTCGGTTTTCGTTACAAATGCGAGTCCAATTTCACTTCAATTTGCTGCATCCAAACGTCGATTACAATTCACTGACAATCGCTGAATGCTGGACATCGCAACAGCGACGAGCTTCGAATGTATCAAATTCACAACTAGATTTGTTTCATGTTTTTCGAGCAAAGTTTTTCACGCCATCGTTTTAAATGTCAACGAATATAGGGCCTATTTGCTGCCGTGTTACCACCCGAAGGCTTGTCGTTTCTGTCGAATCCCGTTCACTTTCTTTCGTCTTCAATGTTTTTAAAAATCATTCTCATGCAAAAAGTGCAACAAAGCGTACATTTTGCAGCAATTTTTCCTGAAACGTTTTTACGAAATTTGAAAGGAAAGTGTTAAAAAGTTCGCCGTCTTATTTCACCTTCTCCAGCGAATTTCGATGCATTTTAAGATTTAACTTTAACTGTTTCTGAACAAAACTAAGGATTCGTGCATAAAAGAGTGCCGCAAAAGCGAAATAATTAAAATGTTCACCGAGAAAAGTGCGGCCGCAAAAAGCATTTTTTTGAAAGTTTGAGATTGAGTGAAAAAAGAAAGGAGTAAAGTATTTGTAGTGTGGATTTCAAAAGTGAATTAGATCCACGAAAAATATATTGATTCAATGATTACGCAGCGTACAGTTACACAGATACACAGTTAAAGCTGTGTTCGCTGTTAAATGTCGATGTTTCAATTGAAAACACTGAAAAGTGAATTTCGCGAAACACATTCGAAACAGTTTTACAATACTTTGAATAAAGTGCTGCGAACAGCGAATGTGTGAATTGTGAGAATATGTGTTAAATCGATAGAAACTTTTTTACAATTACAGAACAGATGTCGACTAGCTTTAAAGTAAAGTTTATGGTTTACACATTGTTTCATGCTATTCATGAATAAATTATTTCGCTTCTCGATTATTATACTACGTTTATTACGATCGAATGAAGTTTAATATTTAATTGTTTCACATTTGTTAAAGCAATAAAGAAGTTGACGCTTTCAGTTTCATTTTTTGCACAATTCCCAAATCGCAGTGCAGAGTAATTTGACGTGAAATTTGTTGCAAACACTCTTCAGGAGGCAACAAAGAGTTCACACATTATTACATTCAGTTACATTATACTCATTATGAAAACGAAATGATGCTTCTGTATATACTGCGTGCGATAACGACAAGCATCCGAAGTGTGACTTCAACTGCCTTTAGGACACGAGTAACGTAATTGCAGCACATTTGCGTCTAAAAAGTTTAATTAAAAACTGTTTTCGCAATTAATTTTAAGCGTGAAACGCAAGCAGTCACTCCTCGCGATCGTTGAGCACATAAATTTTATGATTAATGTTGATGCAGTGAATCGGAATCTTGTGCCCATCTTTACACATCTTTAACTCTTTTCAATCACGAATATTGTAACAGAATGAAAAGGAAAAGCAACGTTAAAGATACGTTTGCTTTTTATTGCTCTTTTTTTAGAGAACAATATTTCACGTAAAAATATATTCGCATCATTCTCGATATGCATTCATTGTTTCGATATTTGAAAAGCAGCAAAAGTGGTCTCGAACGCAGTAAATCACTCGCGACTGCTGGCAACTTGCAACGGTTTATTAAATAATCGAAGCGAACGGTTCATTCGTCGATTGCAGTCAGCGATTGAATTCGATGCGATTCAAGTGATGCTCATACGCTCAATCTTCTTCATCTGCATGTTCACGTGTGAATGCATCAAAATAAGAGTGTTGCGTTCAAAGTAATTTCATTGAATTCCTGTCTTGTCTCGTGATTCGATTCGATTCTCTTTTTCTCGAATCATTTCAATTTAAACTCACAAATAGTCAAACGAACGTTGTTTCAAAGTTGTAAAATTTGACTTTCACGTTCGTTGTTAACGTGTAATGTTACAGTGCTTCAAGTTTCTTTTATTTTTGCAGCACTCTTCGTGAAACAAAAAAAGTTGTAATAAAATAGAAATGGCTTTTAGAAAAAGTATTGCGAAATTGCATTAAAATAGAGAAAATCAATATATTAAAGCGAAAGTTAACAAAAAATTGGAACAAAATTTGAAGGTAAAGAAGAAAAAGAAAAATATTTTTAATACGTTGCGACAAGTTATCCGATAAATCGTATTTGCATTGAAATAACGTATTCTAAATATTCGTTTTATTCCATTTCATCGCAAAAAAATAAAAGATCAATAATTTGCTCCACTGTTTTGCGTTCGCCACAAAGAAGTTCGCAAAAGCGACCAAACATCCGTCGTTTCATCGAGAGAGCGAGAATATTAATTTTTTCATTTCTATTTTCCTTTTTTAGTGTCTGCAAAAAAAGTGAGCGAAAATGTAATTTCTGTTCTCTCGATTTTCGATTAACAAATGCATTAACAAAATTAGTGAAAGCACTTCATTTCGATTCATTGTCAGTTATTTTCAGCGTTTCCTCATTTTTCGAAATTCAAAGCACTTGAATGCATTCAAAATAGTTTTTTTACACCGACAACATGTTTGATTGACACGCAAAATGAGATTTTCATTTGATTCAATAAAATTGGTCCACTTTCGCAACACTCGATAAAAGTTCATCGGTGTTCGCTGTGCAACACACATTAATTAATGTTTCAATAAATAATGTTCAACGAATTCATCAAAAGTAAACTTAACTGTCCTACAGGGCACACACTCGACAAACTTTCGCCAACTTTGTGCATTAAATGTGTAGTTAATTAATATATGCGAACGAGACTAAATTAATTGAGTGTCTGTTGTCGCTTGCAACTAGCAATTAATGAGAAACTGCACTCGAAGCGAACGCAATTTGACAAACTTGTGTATCAATAGTTGTCATCGATGACCACGATTATCCATTTACAAGCATTAATCAATGTGCAATTCTGCATCATTCGCATTCACTTCAATTTATTTTGCAAAGGTTAAAAGGTGTGTTCATGAGTCTGAGTTTTTTCATTTTCAACGTTTTTTCGATTAGAAACGCAAGAATTGACAAAACAATAATTGACAATAAATCTTGAAAAAGAAATACAGTTTCGTGAGAGAAATGATAGCACTCTTATATAACGAACGTGTTTCTGTTTTACTTTATTGAAGTGAACGAAAAGCATGTTCTGAACATTGTGAATAGTTTACAACACTTGTTTCGCGAACTCAATACATTTGTTACCGAAATAAAATTTCTCGAAATTACGAAACAGTTAATTGCAGTCAATTCATTTGCTTTTCTCGCTTTTTATTGAAGATCGAACTTTTGCGAGAAAAGTTCGTATTCGTATTTCGAATTTCGAATTTCGAAATAGAATTGACTGGTTGTGAATTTTATTATTGAAAAGACTTTATATTTTCATATCTCACCGAGTGTTGTTTGAGAGTGAAAGTATCAGTTTCATTTCAGTGAATATAACCTCACGAGTAAGAATGATTTTCGTCGAAGAAATAGTTTTCTTTTTGGTTCATATGCTTTTGAAGTGAGTGTTCAGTGAGAGGAATCAGTGGTTGAAACTGGAAGAGGTACTCTACTCTCTATCTAACTGTTTATTTTATTTCAATACAGGCTTCAATCTGGTCTCCTTCTGGCGCCACTTTCAGCATTTGTTACTCCAGTTTTGGCGTTATTTAATGGAAAAATAACATAAAAATGTAAGCACACAAATGTTTAAAATGATTGACTCTGCAATCGAAAGACAAGCGAAAATGTTCATAAACATTTTGTTACTGCGTTTCGCTTTCTATAGATTCAATGTTTGCCGTTTCAATGTATTCGATTCACATTTTAAACGAACCAAATTCATTTATGTTCGTTTCTGCAGTGTTTTGTTAAAAATTTTCTTTGTTATTTCAAATCTAAAATTCGTTAACTAAACATAACGTCATTTCGAGATGATCGAAAAACATTTCATTAACCGAGAAACGAACCGAAACTCAATAAACAAAGTGAAAATCGTATTTTTACTCGACGAAAATTTATTGTTAGAACATTTCCAAAGCGATTATAAAATGTCGGAGAAAACGATTAAAAGTTAAGGAGACGACAATAAATCATAGAAGAAATTGGCTGTCAGCGAAGTATTGAAATTGTGAACAGCATCACATCTATTGCACAACTTTTCACTCATTTCGTTTAAAATATGAGAGCCATATATACACACACATACACGTACATGAAACATGTCCAAATATGAAACACATTCTGCAATAAAAACATTGAAAATCAGTTAATGAATGCTGAACCATTTGTCGCCGTTCACAATTCGCTTTTTCATTTACTGTTTCACTGTCTCCCCTTTGTCATAAAAAATCATTTTCGTCTGAAAAACTGTTTGCTTTCAATTGAATGCTTTTTGGATTAAAATATCAAGAAAAGTAAAGTGAAAGTGAATTTGACAAAAAAGAAAACTTTTCGTAGTGCGTTATATTTTGTAGCATCCATTAAAAAGTAAAGCTTTAAATGTGTTTAAAAAGGCGATTAAACGTGAAACACAAATTATTTTCAATATTTTATTTGAACCGCAATTTCGAGTTCAGAAAGAATTAAAATTAAAATTTAATGAACGATTTCATTGTAGCAGTTGTACACTTTTGTGTTTTTGTGGTTTTTCTCAGTCAACGTTAATTAAAAACTTATTGATTAATCTTTGCTGAGCTGATTAATTTACATTGCAAAAAACGTGAGCTATGTGCATATAAAAGCAATGATAAGCCCGTGTTTTGCATGCTTGTTAAAAATTTGTTCAATTAAAACGGGAATACAGCATTCATTAAAGGCTGTTTGAATTACGTACAAGTTTAATTATGGTTTCGAATTTTGCTGCAATACGAAACTTTCAAGGAAAAGAAGAAGCAAAATACACTTTTCTTGTTATTTCAGAATTCGATTGTGCATTGAAAACATACACTGTTTCGCAAATGAACGCAAATGAGTGCAATTAATTCGTTGTGATAAACGAATAAATGAGTGAAATTGAGAACGTTGCATTTTTAATCGAAATCACGCGTATCTGTTTGCGTAGACGAGATTCTCGTTTCTAAAAGTTTGGGATAAAAATGGTTGGCACAGACGGCGTTTAATCTATTATTAATGACGTGATATGGTATTAAATGCGAATTTCAATCGCGATCAGTGATCGCTTTCAATCAGTGAACGCAACATTCACTGTTGAGTGAAAGCAAAGTTGCAAAGCGTTGCGATGTTCGCGTAATGTTGTCTGGAAAGTGAAATTTGGTTGAATTGCAACCGTTAACTTTACAAAACAGTGCACGCTTTAAACGATTACTTAAAAGTTAATTGAGTAAATGCATTAAAAAAGAAAGTTATTTATATTAACTTCGCAGGCTGGTTATTGCGATGCTTGTTGTTTCTTACAAAGTCTTTCATTCGTCTGACATATTGCATGTTTTGTAAGGCGAACATTTTTTCAATTCAAGACTGTTTTCAAAATGACTTTCAACTTTTAAAGATTGTTCTTTTAAACGATCGCTTACAAGAAATATTCAGACTAAAATTAATATAATTTCGCGATACATTAGAAGTGTATGCTACAATTAATGGTCTTTATGTCTACTAAATATTAATCGGAAAAGAAAGAAAGAAACGTGTAAGCAAAGAAAAGAGCAGAATTGAGTAAATAATGAAAAAGCAAAAAAGAACGAATATTGAACATGACGTTAATATGAGTGTCCATTTTTTATGCCTGTGCAACGAAATTCAGAATAGTGCACTGAAAATGGTTTTAATAACGTCGAATGATTGACGTCAACAGCAGAACAGTGAAACAAAGCATTGAGTTGTGCACAATGAGAGTTGCTTTCAAATTTTTATAAATTAAGAGAACCATTTTCAACTGCAATTTCGATGATATATGAAAGCGGTCAACGATCGACGACTGTTCATTGCTTTCGTTCGCGAAACATTCGCAGAACAAAAGTGAAAGAGTCGTAAAGTGAAATAAGGTTAATAAAATACGATAAAACAATTATTAATAAGAGCTCGATTAATATCTATTTTATGTAACTGTTCTCTGTAAACTTGTCATTATGGATGACATTCGCTTCGTATATGCAAGTCTGCTGCAAACAGTGAGACAGTGTCCAGCGATGTTGCAACACCATAAATCAAATGCAATGAACTTGTAACTCAAAAACTGCACATTTCTCTCGCTCTCCAAATACATATACTGAAACATAACAAAAGACAAATGTTTATTACTCAGAGAACGTTAAATTGCATTAAATTTAAAGCGAGGAGCACATGAATGTTTAAAAACATTGTTGCACTGATTTCCTGCTGTTAACTAAATTGAATGGTAATCAATGGAAATGGCTTCTTTGTCCGAAATGTCAAAGGTTGTCCGAAGTGCCTCTGATTCAAGGCTAGCATTGATTCTCATTTTGCGATTAGCTCTTTCATTTCTCACAATTATTCAACGAAAACGACATTTTCTCGAAGCTTTGAATGTATTTGAAATTGCGATCAATTCGAATAGAAAAGAAGTAAGTTATTGTGATTACTTTGCTATAACGAAGTACTCAAACTCACTTGCTCTCACTGTGTTTACCTTTTGTCAAATTAAAACTAAATTAAGAAGACATCTGAAATTCGCGAGTAATCACTTCGATTTGTTTTGCAAACATTTTTGCGTAAAGCAACGCAAACAAACGAAATGCAACTCTAATTTCGTTATTTGTTATTTGATTCCTTTTGGAAGCAATTGAATCGATGAGAGTCCGCATCCAATTTGCAAAGGAAAACAACAATCAATAAAAACAAACAAACATCGTTGCAAAACGATCAAATGTAAACAATTTGACCAATAATTAGAATAAATGTAAAACGCAATTAAAAGTTTCTTATCCGAATGTATTTATTGATCGATAACAACCAATAATTCAAGAAAGACACCTGAAAATGTTTCTTTCTCTCATGTTCGCTAAGTAATTCGTTGTACATTTATTGTGAACCTGTGCCTTTTGGTGAAATGGTGACGCTTAATTAATTGGAAAATGTGCTCTGTTTCTGTGAGAATACTATGGATGTGTCGTTTACTGGCGGCTTTTTCTTAGAACACCAGAAATGGATGAAGCAATGCGAACATTCGCTTGTTATAAATAAACAAACGTAACACTGAACTTCATTTATTCCATGGCTTAGGATTTATGAAATAGAATATGTAGTGAATCGATATATTCGTATATTTTTTCACTGGGATTGAAATAAAATACAGAAATAAGTTAACATTGCCGTATATTCGGTAAACAGATTGAAAAACAATTTTCTTGAGCAAAATTAAATTCTTGTATTCTCTGTTGAAAAGCTCACGATTTCAAGAATACATCAAAAGCAGTTGTGCTTTAGGAGAATGATAGTGATTGGACGACAAACATGAATTCTCATTCATTCACATTGTTAAAAATGTAACTGTAACTGTAAACGTTGTATGATCCATTTAAAGGAAGTTCACCGTTTTGCAAACCTTTGAACTGTGAATTGCGGTAATTTCTAATTTGATAATATTTTTCTTGTTTGAAGTTAAATGTGAAAATGTTGTAAAGAAATTACTTTGAATACATTACTTTTATCACATTTGAAATAAACTGCGTAAAGTGTGTGCATTACGCAAGTTGTCGTGAAGCCGCAGTCATTTATTTTAATCTTTCAAGAAACATTTTAAACACAAAGACCTGCGAAATATTCTTTATCGAATACTCTTTCAAATTTAAATTGAAATTGCTGTTCACAAATTCACAAAAATCACGTTCTTTGTGTGGTTAAATGTGAATACGAATTTTGTGAATTCGCGAATTTGCTATTCACTTATTTTGCATTAATATCGCGCAGAATAACAGAAATTGCATTTAAATCGCAGAGTCGATTCGAATTTTGAAAGTGTTGAGTGTTGAGTAACTGAGTTAATTAATTGAAAGCATTTTACACGCGAAAATTTGAAATTTTATGCAAAAATTGCAATTCGTTCAATTATTGCTATTACATAAATGCACACAGAATTCATTTTGCATAATGTGCTTAATTCCGCAAAACGCAGCCATTATTCGCACAATTCTAACGGAAAATGCGAATTTGTTTTCGAGAACCATTAATTAATGTTTCGTTTTCGAAGATTACATCGACTAATGAATCGCTGCATTAATGACGAATCAAGCTTCGATTAGTGCCATTTAATAACAATTTAAATAACGAATTCCAAGCAATGATTGCGTGAATTGTCACTTTCTTGCGGATTGCAAGTTGTTCAATTTTACATTTTCTAGTCTGTAACAAAATAATGATTACAAAACACACATCGCAAAGACATAAAGTCACATGCAAGTTGGGTTGATTAACTGTTTCAATGTTAATTGAGCAGTGTTCGTCAGGGACACTCGTCGCGTCCAGTGCAATGACATTCACTCGCAATCAGTGTTGTGCAAAGTAATACATTTGTTAGATAAATTGCTGAAAGCTGCGACACGACCGAATGTAACAGGCTGCGTCTTACGAAAAATAATTTCTATATTTCAGCTCGATTTTATTTAATTTACTGAATCAAAGTGTATATGTAACTCAATTTCAGCATCTCATTTTTGCGAATTCACATTAAAATAATAAACGACTCTATATTCCTTTTGTGTCTTTCGCAATTACTGTGAAATTGAAATTGCGCAACGAACGACAGAAACTAAAAGTCGTCGGACACTTCATTAAGTGAAGTAAAAGAAAAAGCGAAGAAAAATCATTTCAGTCTGTTTTCGATCGTCTTGTATGCATAGCCACACGAAGACTAAGAATTATTGCAAAACTCAAAAAAAGACAAACACTAGATTTTCGTCTGGAGAAACAAAAATTTAATATTTCATAGGAAAACGTGGTCCGAGAAGGCAGTTAAAGTGATTGCAAGTTTCATTTTCATTTCCAACTATTTCAATATTAAATGAACGCTTTATTACTTTGCGTTCACGTAAACATTTAATGAAAACTCATTTTCGAGAACATTTTGGTTCAATCAACGAGAAGATTAGCTCATTTTGCTCTCCTGCGTTCACAAAATGCTTGCCATCGTTCACTGACGTTTGTAAGTACAATTCAAATATGTACACGTCTAAGATGCATTTTTGCGTAACGTACAACTTTGGACACAATGTAAGTCTATGATTCTCGTTCGAAATCTGTTAATTCCGGTTGAAAGGCATTCGACAAACATTTTATCCAAAGCTGTATGCTTGTATACGTAATATTGATGAGAAAGAGATTGGTTAGTATTACTTACAAGTATTTAATAAGGAAAGGAAACAAGTATCGATTTCAGGTCAGTTTAGTTTACAAAGTTATTGTAAAGATTAGTCTATTGTAGCACTGAACATTTGTAACTTTATCCAGTAAACATCCAAATTATTAGAGCAACGAACAAATAACTGTGTAGTCGCACAATCTCCTGAAACTCATCGACAAATTCATTTTGATTGTGCAATAAGTGATTAGGCGAAGTGCAGAGAACTCATACGGTTTTGGACATAAATTTGTGCATATCGGCATGTCGCCAAAGTGCTGATATTTTATAGTAGTTACTTTACACATCATTTCTGAAACTGTATCCGCAATGACGTATCGTAACGCAGGATAAGGTGTTCATCGTGATATGATACACTCTTTGAATCCAAAAGTGATCTTGCTTCAACTGTTTGTTTGTTACTTGTGAAACATTGGATGACAAAAATAATCTTCCTTCAATAGATTGATTCCAGTTCGTTTCACAAAATTCAATTCAATGTTCAACAAAAAATCAGATTTCATTCGAAATGAAATTATGCTTTGATTATGAAGAATCTCATCAAAGCTTTGTGCAAGGCTCACTGATTTCAGAAAATGAATGGCTTTAATCAAAGTGGTATTAGAATATCGCCGTACCTGCATAAAAATAACGCACTCGGTAGTCGAAAATAAAAGTGAAAGTAAAAC
>NCKV01000604.1:0-15793 GCA_003675905.2 Leptotrombidium deliense
CAATTCTAGTTTATTATCTTTCGAAGATAAACTCCAATTGCTTTTCAATTTTTTTTTGAAAAAGTTGCGATGACTGATCAAATTGTCACTTCAAAATTTGATGTTAAAAAATATACTATTTGTTGTTCTTAAAAGAAAAGACGAATTGTTTTATTGATTTTTGTCATATTACTTACTTTCTTACTTACCAGCAAAGAACTTGTCTTATGACTCGTAACAATGAAAATGGAAGTAAAATGCGACGAATACGACAAAAGGTCACAATAATGAAATGCGACATTCAATTGCAACATACTCGACAAACAATTAGAGGTATTGAAACGATATATATTGTGATGTATTATACACATGCAGTAACCTGATACAAGCATTTTCGTAATTGCATTGAACGGTAAACGAAGCTCATTAAACAATTGCATTCAACGTCTAGTCTATGTTTGCGCAGTCATTAGTATTAAACAAAGAAACTCATAGAAAGCAAACAAAATTATTTCGCAAAAATAATTGTTTTAAAAAAGGAAAATTCACTTTTTGAAAAGATTTGAAATGAAAAGAAGTTTCATTTAATTTACTCAAATTATGCGATGAAAAATGTTGCTTCCTTTTCAAATAGTGTTTTTTTATTTTTTACCTTCGTTTTCATAAATAAGTGAAACGAAGCAATGATTCGTAATTTAAGCTCACATATATTATTCTATATAAGCTTAAGTAAGAAGCATTCATCGCTAGTTTCTTGTTGAAGTCAACTTTATATGAGTTAGTTATGAAATGTAATTGAAGACAAACACATTCGAGTCTTGTTCAAGGAAGACTTCAACTTTAGTTTATTAAATAAGCCATCGACACAAGCACAAGTAACATTCTCACTGCTTTCTTTGCTCAAGTTTGCAGTTTTTAATAGAAATTCGAGGAGTGAAGCATATTTTCCATGGAAACAAGGAGAAGTAACAAAATGAGTTTATTGCTAACTATTGTTACCATGAAAGTCAAACGAACTTTTCTTTGTTCAAACATGAATGAATACAGTGAAGAAGAAAGTGTGCGAATTAATTATTATTATTCACAAAAAAGTGTGTTTTAATTAAAGAATACAATATTTTCAACGTTTAACAACTCATTTTGTGTTTGTGTGACTTGAACCAAATTAAATAATTAACTTCATTTTCGCAACATATTTTGAACGAACACCTTTATTCTCGCATTCAATATCGCTTTTCACATATATATTTCACAAGCAAACTATACTCACTTAACTACATCGATCAGTTTACGGTAAATTAACATTTTTTCCTTTTTAACGCAAAACGAGAAAATTGAATTTCGAATTTAATTTTGCAAGAAATCTCGGCAGTGTTTGCTTGAATAATAACAATCATAATTAAAAAATAGCAAAAAGTGTTGATGTTTGACATCGTCGGTGAGTTAATAGAGTTTTTCAACTGAAAAAAAAGTTATCAACGAATTTAATTGGTAACACTTTTTGAACGCGTAAACCAAAAGTTTTCTAGAACGAACAAGTGAAGCAATGTTTTGTTCTTGTCAAATATTTGAAGAGAGAGATTAAAAACGAATAAAAAAGATGTAAACAATTGGGGCGAATAAATGGAAAGCCAGTAATTTGCAGGTTTTAGCTATGTTTGCGAACAACAGCATAAAAGACAGAAGAAAGTTTTGAAAGCAACATTTGTGTATGTGTATATGTGTGTGTGTATATGTTGTACTGCGTTGTGTGTGTTTTCGTTTCGCTTACACTCGAGAATCAATGCGAAGAGTCGAGCAGAAAGCATGAGAATCGAGAGCCATGCGCCTTGATGCGCGGTAACCGTTTGTAGTTCTAATTTTTCTGGACTACAAAACGTTCGCTGTGTGCAAAGCTTCGATGTTCTGTGCCAACGACAAACACTTTCAGATATTATACACATTCGGATCAGTGATACAGGCGATTGTAAGAAAGTAGCGAACATTGTTTCCTGCTTTATTGCGCGAAACTGAATTGTTTTTTAAAAAAGTTCGTTTTTATCAGCGATAAAAAAGCGAGAACTGAAAACGACGCATCGATTCGAACACTTGAACTCACAGTTTGAAAAGTGATGGCTTTTGAAAACTCTTTGAGTCCTCGACGTCTGAGTCGTTACGAAGCGCACAGTCCAATCCTCGGCAGACGGAGTCCAAGTCCGCGACCATGCAATCGTCACTCACATGGAGAACGAATGTACCCAACTGAAGAACAAAATGCTGTGTTTGTAAAAGCAACGGTTGACTTTAGTGACAGACCGCGACGGAATACAATGCCAACGAACGCTAGCGCTCAGTTCTTATCGCCGAACACAATAACTCGTTATCGCAGCAGAAGTTACTATTCGCGATCGCCGACTCGAAAACGAAGTCTGGTGAACGATCCGCGATGGAAACCTGACAACTGGGATAACTATTCGATGCAACAAAGTAGTAGAAAAATGTCACTTCCTGTGTCAGAACCAATTTCTCCGCGCGAAGAAACTCAAAGGTACAATATTCTAATAATCGGTCAGGAAAATGTCGGAAAATGGAGCTTAATGCGACATTTGGTCGGCAGCGATGATGAAATGACACCATCGGTTGGCGCAAATAAAACATATCAAAGACTTTCGTTTAATATGAACAGCACAAGTGTCGACATAACGTTTCAGTGCCACAAAGACATCGAAGTAATAAACAAAACGCTGATCGACGACAAAATGCAAATGGTGAGTGAGTCTTTTGAGTTAAAGAAATTGTCGAAATTCTTTTTATTGTGCAACTGTTTCATTACGTTTCGACGGTTTCAGTCATTTAATGAGAACACGACTTATTCGTTTCATCTCACTTCTTCTTTCAAACAGTCTCGCATTACAGATTCTAATTCCTCTCTTTCCGTGCGAATTTGTTTCTTTGATTCAAACATGCAAAGGCAGTGAATTGAATGTGAACGTGATGTTGCGAATGTGAATCGATACCACACAGTCTTCACTTCGCTACTCTTTTTTTCAGTAATTGCTCCTCGCAATCAATGTTTTCGTTTATATTCATTGCAATTGCAATTTTCTTGCAACGCAAATAATTGCTGCAACTGCGATCGGTGACAATAACCGTCATTCTAGCACCTCGGTTCTATGACGCTTGAAAAGGACAACAAACAAACAAACACGTAAACAGAGCAACAGTGTCAGTCACAGAACTGAACTATATACTGTTAACGGTTATTATTAATGTTGTCAGTTATCGAATAAATTAAATTCAAGAGTCGATAGTTAATAAACTCACTCATGTGAGCATTCTTTGTTTATCGTCGTCATGAGCGATAAAGTTGCAAAATTGAAACACGAGTGCTGTTATAAATTATGATGAAAGTTACTCGAATATAAGTTTATTAAAATATATAAGCAAAATTGGACGTAAAGTGAACATAATATACAAGTATAGTATTAAGTGTATTAGGCAACACACGTCGAACCAATTTGAGACTTTAGTTTCTAAAATTAAATTATAAACTTCTTTTGAAAATGTTGAAATTTTTCTAGTAATGCAATTTTCACGAATCCAACTGTCAAAACGAATACACGTTTCACTTGAAGTACACTTCGAATGTATTCTTCACACGAAATTTTATTATATTCGAATGAGAGAAACGTCACATTTTAAATGTGCCATAAAAAATTGGCGAATAAAAAAATGCGAATAAAGAGAAATGAATTATTGCTGTTTTATTTCGACAAATGTTTTGTTGAAAATAATCAAAATCGTGACAGCTAACTCGATGAGTGCATTTGCTACAACGAATGATATATGTTGCAAGTTGCAACATAGAGCAGACAAATATACTGTTGTGCAGTTGATCTAATTCACCATTCTCCGCTCATATCAACTTTAATTGCAATTCTTCGTCAACATTTTTTTGTTATTGCTTCATAATAGAAAAAGGAATGTTTTTATATTATGAATAAGTAACGCGATTATGATTTTTGCTTTCATTTTTGTTGCAATCGCAGTCGCATTGCAACATTGCAACTACAGTCAACAGTGACACTATTTCCATTCGTTTTTATTGCACACACACACATTCAGCGATTCTCATAAACTTGTGTTCCTTAATGAATATTGCCTGTCAACACATTCGTTTCGAAATTAAATCTGATTTATTGAGTGTCATGCTTGTTTTACTTGCTTAGCAATATTAGAAACGCGATCAGATGTTAGTGTGCAATGTTTAATTAGCTCTTTAACAATTAACGACTCAACACTTGCCATTTATTCATGCTTCATGCCAAAAAAGAAAAACTCCATTTTAAACAACATGTCACAAATTGATCGTAAATTATATTTTATTAACCGTAAATTTATTCTATAATAACTTGTTTGCCAAAATATTTGCAAAACAGTCAAATTTATTTTTTGCAAAATCTTTCAAATGTGTAATAATTGAGTTTGCAAAATATAAACAACACATAAAAGCAGTTAAAATGAAAGAAAATGCAATATTTTATGTTCACATATTTGGTGTACAAATAATGCATTCATAAATTTTATGAATTATAAATTTGAAAAAAAAGTTTGCATTCAATCGAATTGAAGTGAAAATATGTGTAATATGTACATTTTCATTTCAATCGCAAAAATGTGCGCTTACAGCAATGTGCGTATTGCGAAATTCATATTTGCGACAATGGCAAGTCAGAATAAAATGTACTTCGAAACAAATCCATCATCGATTAGATGCGTGTATGAAGTGTAGATTTACTTTTTTTTCGAAATACAAAATCAATGGAATTTTGCAAAAAGGCAATGCAATGCAATAGTGTGCTTGATATGTGCAGTTGTGTTCGCCTTAATTCACACGCATTTCAATGTGACACGAAAAGTGTGTTTCTTCCTTCTTTCATTCGCTTCCTTCTCTTCACTTTCAATATATTTTTGAATCGCAAAAAGATATGCTAAATTGAATAAGCACATTGATGCTCTGATTTCATGAGTATTATTAAATGAATCTAGAATGTAATCTTTTCGCTATTTTCAATAACAATGCTCGAGAAAAAGAAGTAAGAAACGCTCTAAGTGCTCGTTGCTGAAAAAAAATGCCAAAGCACTATTCTAACCTTTTTTACACAGTCCAATCACTATCTTTTCGCTTCGAAATGTTTTTCAAGTTGCAATGAAGATAAAATACTATTTTGAAGAGTAAATCCTTTTTTATGCTTCAACCGTTGGGAGTAAAATAAATTACTCTATGAAATATAGTAAATAGAAAATGCGAATATGTTGCGCAACAAATACAAGTACTATTACTATTCCTGATTTGCGATGCACACAACGATTATGCTGAAAACCTGCAAACTTTGGAAATGTAATTAAACAAAGTAAGTAAGTGTCTGAAATGCAAATGAATCGTAATCATGTTTTCTCGTTGATTGCGATGTTACAATGTTGTTCGTTGTTCGTTGGTCGAAATATGTGTTTCACAGTAACGCAAACATTACTACAACGACAGTCAAATTTAATTAGTCTTTGTTATTTGTGCGTTTCGTGCGCTAATGCGTCGTTTTCGAAAATAACTGAACTAACTGAAGTGTGCTATTTTCATTCTCCTTGCTGCTCACCATTTCTCATTTCACATCTCAATCACTGAAACTCTTCTTCTGCAGACACACTTTTTGTCGTGATTTCCAATTTTCTTTCTTAAATAAAATGTATGATTCGAATGTCGACTTGGAAAGTGATGTCCATTTTTTGACACCATTTCGAAAAAACTTTCTTTGCGCAATTTTGTATTTTGCATTCCATTCACATCGAAATGAAAGCAAGTAATGAAGACACTCACTTAAACATACTAACATACATGCATACATGTACTATATTCCTTTTTAAAATCACATTGCAACTTTCTGCGGTCTAGTTTCAAAATTGATAAAAATAATATTTAAAATGTCAAACTTTTATTCGTCAACGAAATCAGCGTTCGCTTCACTTTAAATTTTTAAACTTCAATTTTGAAAGTAATTTCAATTCGAAAGTGTATAAGTTTAAGTTTGCGTAAGAAATTTAAATAAGTAATGAGAAATGTGATGTAAAATTGGAAAAAAACATGTGACATTTGTAATATAAAATGATTTCGCAAGAAAAAACATGTAACGTTTCTAGTGCACTTCGTTATACAATCAAATTCAATTATGGAAAGAGATGAGAAGAGATGAACGATTTATATTTAGTTGCAAAACATTTTTTTTTCTCAAAAAAGATATTCGAGGTATTTTTACAATGAAAATATTTTTCGTGAGTTTAAATGTTCTTGAGCACATTTTGCGAGGAAACGTCACATGCAAAATATGTGTTCCTCGAAAAATGAATTTATATTCATTCATCATTATTCATGTGCACACACGTAGACAATGGCGTATATTATGATCTGATCAAGTCAGCCATTAATGTACGGTCATTGCGACGCATTTTTTGGTAATATTTTTTCAACGAAGCACATTCATTAGTCGAGAAGAATGGTGATGCATATTTAATGAGCTACTTTTCTATGCGAAGATTAGTTTATGTGTTCAATGCGAAAAAGTATTACGAGTTTGTAAAAGTAAAAGAGTACGCAAAAATGTGTAAAGTACACGCAAATAGAGTATTTTTTCTAATGTATCTTAACGTTAATACTACATTCTTTGTACGTTCAAAACATGTGCAACGTTTTTCTAAAAACTTATGTTTACTGAACAGTACACTGTATTCGTGTTCGGGTTTCACCCAGGATTTGGTTATCTTTATTCCAAACGACACTTCACGAAAAAGTTCTTAAGTCTTAAACCTAACGATTGCTCGTCACTCGTTGCGTAAGAATTCAATTATCCGTCAGAAATGTCGAAAGATTATACGAGAATATCGCTGTGACAAAAAAGTTCTACTTTTTTGTGTCACAATATTCTTTATCAATGCTATGAAACAAAACGTTTCTGCTTTTCTTCTTTGCATTTTTCGTTCGATGTTTAATCAATAGGTTATTCAACGAAATAATGTGTCTGCTTGTTTCTCATTACGACATTCTGTTTTTAAGGCTTCTTGTCATCGTCACACGTCCATCAACGTACGTGTGATCACATTTTGACAAGATCGCATTCAACGTGCTCAATGTTACTCGATATCGACCATTACAAAATAACGAACAAAGAACACACACATTTCGACAGTTAGAAACTTGCAACATTTCTACACTAAATTGCAAGTTCACAATTGCAAACGTGTGCATTGCAACGCATCATTGTCAAAAAAAGTAAAAACGAACAATTGAATGGATAGAATATATTCTTTATTTGCTCGTTATCTGGTAATTCGAGAGAAAACTGTTTCCACTTAGATTTTAAACGCATTAATTTTTTTATTTTCGCTTCACTTGTGCATTTGCAGTGAAAAGAAAAAGTGTGAAAAAGTTTCGTTGATTACAGCTGACTGTAAAAAATATGCCCAAAGTAACATTTAATTTATTTGACTTTGACTTTGCTGTACATTTTGTTTTAAAGTCATTTTCTGCAATTCTATGTAATTTTTCAATCGCTTCGCTTGCTTCTCTTTAGAACAGCGACACACAAAACAAAGCAAAGGCGAAATGAAATGAAATGAAACGAAATGATGCGTAATTACTTTCAATCTAATTAACAATATTACTACTTTATTACATTCGCTATCGTTTCAAGAATCCATTACAAATCGATTTGTAACTCAGTAACAGAGAACTTTTTAACCCAATTTGATGTACTGCTGTCTCAGCAAGGCAAAAAATATGATAATTACGTTTATGAAAAGTCGATTATTTCAAACTGGTCGCCGAAAGACACTTAACAAGGGATTATACTGCTGTTCACAATACTGTTGTTGTTTGTATCAAAGCTTTCAGTAAAACAGTGGAACTGAAAATTAATGAATTTTTTATACGAACGAACAACGCTGTGTAATCAATTAGATTAAAATTCATCGATTTTTCGGCAACACAAAGACACTGTTTTACCCACACACGTTATTCAAACAAAAGTGATATGTTTTTCATTAAAGATTGAAACGCAAAATTCACATTTATTGTGAATGTGATTGTATTGCGATGAGACACATTGAGATTGATTGAATTTCGAAATAATAATAAAACTCGAAAAACATTGATTCCACATTCAATTCACAATGGCAAACGTGACAAATTATAGTGATTTTTATTGATACCTTTGTTTGCTTTTTTACAAGTAAAACAAAAGTGAAATAACGCAGTGCGAATATAAGATACAATGTACAATGTTTCGTATCACGTATCACATTTTCTCAAATTTCTCGAGTTTCGAAATAAAGTAAGAAATACGAGTGAACACAAAATGTGATACTTTTAAAGATGATGACGATATGTAATCGAAAGGTGTGTCTAAAATTGATTCAATACATGTGCAACAAAAAAATCGATTCAATGCTTTGCTTCACTTATTTGAAGCATATAAACGAACATTAAAATCATGAAAGAGATTAGTTTCAGATTTGACTTGAAAATGAAACTAAAAGCGGATATTAAATAAAATGCACTCATAATCTGAGTGCATATTTACCATAAAACGCGGCATTCGTTTTATTCACGTAATTCACGAAAAGCATTTGCGTCAATTAAGATGCGACAACTGCGAACAATTTTGCTTTTGTTGTTTGCGGCATAACTTCGCTCTTCTTTTTGCGATAAAATGAGAAAACACTGTTTGATATGTCGCCAAATAAAAGTAAATGCAACTTTCATTCATTCATCTTTATCACACCGTTTTTTGCAGACTAAAACATTTGAGGCAATTATTGTGGTGTACGCGGTGACCGATAGAAGAAGCTTCGAATTATCCGCTCAGCTGCTAACAATGGTTGTATTCAATTACAAGAACATCTATAAAGACGTCAGTATTCTTCTGATCGCCAATAAAAGCGATTTGGTGCGCGCGCGGGAAGTGAACACGGTCGAGGGTCGCTCATTAGCGGACCGATTCGATGCCGATTTCGCAGAAGTTTCAGTTGAACTCGAGTATAACTTCGATCAAGTAATCACTTGGTTAACGAACAGCATAAAAGGTAAATTGCAACTGGACTCGAAGTCATCATCGCATAGAAGCCATGCAATGCCCCCCTCTTCGCCGCGGGCAACGAACAAACACGAAACTCTGTCGTCGAAAGCGGTCTCATTTGTGAAGCGAATATTGCACAAAAGAGATATGAAAGCGCGTTCCTGTGACAATCTGCATCTCCTCTAGAATATATCACTCGGCGTTATAGCACATCACTGATCTGATCGTTTGTCAGATTTTCGCCGCTATTCATTTCATTCATTTCGCTGAACGCAGACGACATATGAAGCAACACAGAAATACAGAAATACTACATATACAGTATAGTGTACAGACTGTCATAGTGTACAGTGTTTCATACGCACTGCGGTACATGTAACACATTCAATGCATTTTCAATCGCTTTTCATTCATCTTTAATGCTTTATTCTGGTTTCCATTTCGATTGCAGTCTTTTCTTCACTTCTTGCTTTTTCGCTAGAAAAACAGTAATTTTGAGAATAAAATATTAATGAAGAATGTGAACAACACGACTAACTAACTAAAATTCATAACGCAGCAAATGAATGAAAACATTACACATTCGCACACATTACATACATATACACGCAATGTTTGTAAATATTGTTACGAATTTCATTTGCGTTTGAAAACAGCCCAAAATTTACTCGAAATTCAATTACGTGTTTAATGCGTAATTATGTTTATTAATATTTAATAAATTTTATGTGAATATTGATCGGTGAATATGCAGGTTAAATAACGCATTCAAAATATGTCTCACACAAACTTTCTGAAAATATGAAACTTTAATTTTTGTATCTTATTAAAAATTAATAAATAACGTCTTTGTCGATTGTTTTCGAAGAAATTTTATATACCTATAATTCATGTACATGTATTATTTACGAAAACGTGCATATTGATCTGCAAGTATGGTTAAACGTATTATTTATTTACAATTCAAATAGTGAAACGTAAACTAAACTTTCTATTTCATTAATCATCCATCATATTCAAACATATTACACATGGGGTATGTTGAACCTAAGCATAAGCATTCATTTTAAACAAACACATAGAACGACATTAAATTAGCATGTTCTCTGCTTTTATAAATACAAAACATTGAAATCTCTTAATTAAGAAGTTAATTAGAATCATGCTACGATAGTAATAATAACAGAGTATAAATCTTAACTTACAAAATTTTTTTACGATCACATAAATTTTACCTCATGTCATTCTATTAGAACATTTTACTGCGGGTGCGGTTTTTATTTCATATAATTTATAAACAATACAGTGCTTTAACTACACACCGTAGTTGTGTCGCAATTCGGTATTGTAAATTCATAATTCATAAAGTTTCATTGATTCATAATTCAAACATTGCATGAAAAGTAGACATAACATCGAAAAGAGTGTGAAATGAAGTGAAGTGTGAATTATAATAAATATACAACAGTTACGAAACAATGTACAGTAAACAGTGAAAAATAATCGGATCAATGTGTGATATGTTTTATGAAATCTGTGAATTTATGGAAATTTTCGATGCAGGATTTCGTAACCAAATCGAGTGATCCAGAAAAGTCGAAGCGCAATACAATATGTATGTAGGCGCATCATCGAAATATGTTCACGTTTCGCTAAATCTGAAAATCCAAATATTATATTATTTTCGCAATAAAAACGATATCAACAGTCAACACACGCGTTTTTATTACACTTTCAGCGTTTTATTGTTTAATTAAAGGTGAGTTACAACTTACGGCTTATGAATGTCAAATCTATTGGCGCATAAATATTGAAACAAAATTATGCGTTTGTTGTTCATTATCGCCGAAAGTATGAATAAAACGAACTGCGAACTTTCATTTTCAGAAAGGCACGTTTTCACATAAAATCGAATCGTTTTCTCGATTATTTCCGAAAATGAAAAATGTACGCGAAAACAGAAGTAATCGACGTTTAATAGACTCAACTTTTATTTTTCGCTGAACGTCTGTCAATACAGCGTGACAACTTTTCTTGTTCACTGTACTTTTCATTATTTACACACTTTCCAAAGAATGATTGCAAATCAATATAAAACAAAGCATTGCGTGCCTGCAATAAACAATAACGATCAAAAACTTAATTAACTATAAACCTAAAATTATACTAGAAAACGAACACGAGCGTGTGATCACGCAACTCTTAATGCGATTCGTAACTTCGCTGATCTGCTGCGAGGATTAGCGAGAATCTCCTCTTCTTCTGGAGTAATCACGTGCTTATTGATAGGTAACCATTTTCTGGAAACAAACTCATTTACTTCCTCGAGCGTCGGTGAGTTGAATCTGTTAGTAATCTTCTGTGAGATCGACTGCGAAATCGGATCATCAATGTCGATTCCAGTGAAATGTCGTTTTACAAGTCTATCTTCCAATGAATGAAAACTAAGCACTGCAATTTTACCAGATTTATTATCTTTAATCTCTTCGTCGTCAACGGTCCTTTCGCGTAACTTTTCATTCGCGTCCAAACATAAATATTCTCTAATTTTTGTTAAAGCATAGTTCAATTCGTTTAATTCGTTGTTTACAAAAATACGCAACGCAAGAAATACTTTCGTTGCTGGATGCGCGTGTCTTCCTAATGAATCCTTTGATGATTCACTTGTGGCAGCTGCTATTAATTGAGCCAATTCTTTAGTAGTTCGGATTCGTTTTAACATGAATCGTGAATCAACAATTACGTTCGCATACTTTGTTGCTAATCGCTCTTCTCCATACACTTTGAATATTTTTGCTAAACTATGTGCGTCTAGTGTATTAATTACATCATCAGCAGTCGCAACATTTGGATTTTTGTTGCCATCCATTCTCATGTCAAGTGGACCATCAGCAGAAATAGAAAAACCACGCACAGAATCATCGTACTGCATCGAAGATGCACCGAGGTCCATAATTGCACCATTAATCATGCCCTTTTCAACATTATGCTCATCTAACAATTTCGGTAAATCACTAAACTTTCCAAGCATCGGCACTATTCGTCCTTTAAACGTCGCCGAAAGAGCAGTCGCCTTTTTGTACGCAACCGGATCACGATCGAGAGCGAAAATTGTAATGTCTTTATTTCGAGAAAGTAAGTATCGAGAATGACCACCTCCACCGAAAGTCAAGTCAATAAACTTGTCACCATCTTTTGGTGCTAAATAATCAGTAATCTGCAACAACAAGAAAAGATGAAATAATATTGAAAATAGTATGCATTTTACAAACCTTTTTCGCTAAAATAGGAATGTGTGACAAATAAGGTTGAGTAGCTGGACGGACGATAACACTCATTTTCACAAAACACGTGCTTCTCAGTCACACTGACATCGATCGATCGATCGAGAGTTTCATTCAAAATTTATTTGAAAAAAATGCGACTAAAACGATTGCACATTGACTCCAATGCTTATATCATACCGTTGTTAATCCTGTTCAATTCAATTCATGTTTTCTCCGTTTAATTTGATCGAAGTTCGTCTGCAAACAGCTGCTCTCGACGCCGCCGATTGCACTTCAAAGTCGAAAAACTGAATTTCGTCACTATTAACTTTTCATGAGTCCTCATTTTAAGTGATACTATCGCAATGGGTGTATATTATTTATTTTTTCGATTGCCGTTAAAAGTACTTTTTTGACAAAAAAGTAAATTGAAAATATTAGTTATTTCTGGGAGTGTCGAAAACGGCTGAAAAGTCGCGTTCACTTTTCGGCGGCGTGTTGCAACATTCGAATTTAAATCAAAAAAAGTTCGTCGATTCGAATCTCGAGTAAAGCCAGTATTTGTTGCAACAGATTTCCCCGAAGAAAGCGATTGCAGTGTTTGTGCCATCGTCTTTCGTGGAGTTCAAATATGAACGAAAAGTTGCAACTACTTTTAAAACTTAACAAATTCAATCACAAATTGCTGTGTGAATTGAACGAATATTCGAAAGGGTGTAGCGGCGTTCCAGTGCAGCTTAAACTACGTATTGAAGTAAATGGAATAAAACACAAATTGCTCATCGATTCACAGGAATGTTCAAATGGAATCAGTTTTGATGGTTTTAAAAATGCAATGCGCACTTCGTACAAAGAATTTGAGCAATACTTCGATGAGAAACGCTTCATTTTGGAGGTCAGTTCTCCTTAACTTTGCAGTTTGCAAATTTTGTTCTTTCAGGTTTTTGACAAAGACTTTGAAGAGTATATTAAACTAAGTGGAACAGATTTCATTGACAATAAAAGCAAACTTCGTGTAATACGAATCGAACCACAAGATACACAGCGTCCAGCTCAAGCATTTAGGGTCCAAGACGCTGCAAATGGAAATGTTGACTCAAATGAGTCGACAACATCGACCTCCGTTAATAGTGATGTCGATATTGATGTTTCTCAAGTTCCTCTCCTGTCTTTAGATAGTCATCCGCAAACTGAGAACGAGCGAAATATTGAACATTTGTTTCCCAGAAGAGTCAATCCTTCAAGCAGTGAATCTAATTTACTGTTTTCGCGAAATAACTTTTTAACGGAAAGAAGCCTTTCAGTAACTTGCGGTGAACCAAATCATCAGGTTAGTTACGAAGGTTTGAATGAACTGGGCAGTACTAGAAGTTGCTCAGAATTATGTAAAACGGATAGTGGAGAGCTTTCATCTAAAGACGACAGAAGTCCACTACAAGAGATTAACAACAATGTAAAACCAAAAAGTGTGCCAGTTAGCATTCAAGTTGAACCTAAATCTGATACTGAGGTGCAGCCTGAGTCTCCTCCAGTTGTAATGTTTGCTGATAAGTACGCTCACCAGTATATTGGTAAACAGTCACTTCCTGTATCTAATTTTATAGTCAGGAACTTTAACAAGAAACGAGCTTTAGCTGCTGCTGTTCGTAAACACACAAAATTGTTTCTCAAACATAGTCAACACGCGAGTAGTGTTTGGAAAAAAGTGAGGGAAACATTAGCATCCGCTGATATAAACTTTACGTCTGAAGAATGTCGTCACATGTTTTCTGGCTTGTTGGGACAGTACATCTGCATTCTAAAGAATCTGATGGAGTTTACTGTCGATGAGGCACAAACAATTTGGCCCTTATTCAAAATGTTCCATTTCTCATTCAACCTGAAACCATTCAAAAATGATATCATCTCATTGCGCGAGTTATTCAATAATTATTCAAAAACGAAAGAAGTTGGTTCCGCACAATCATCTTCATTGTGCAACTTTGCGAATTCCGGTGATATGCTTCGTGAGAATGACGTGAAGGCAGAGTACAACGTTTGGGATCCATGGAGAAACGATTGGCCACCGTTACGCGATGACTGGACAGTCGGTGGAGTGAAGAATTGGTGATACTTTTTTCAAATAATATAACGTATATTTACTGAAATTATAACAAAATCCATTTAATTTTAGATAAAAGATATTTTGTTCTGTGACTGATTCTTTGGTTTTGAGATTGCGCTGCGTTTATGTTTTGAATGTGAACAGCTGATTCCGTCAACCAATTAAACACGTGCGCTCAACAAGCATGAATTCAATGTGAATTTTGTTGTGTTTAATAAATATTCACAAATGTGTGAATCATTTGTGAATAACATCGCGAATTTATCTTTAAATACTTATGAAAGGTAAGCAATTAAATCTGCTCTTCATTTTGTTGGTTGTCGTTAAATGTCGCATCTAAACGCATCAAGCGCATAAAGTTGCTTATCAACGTTAATTTTCAATATCATCTCATCAATTTTTCTTTCCGAAAGTTTGGGAAAAACAGGGAAACCAACAGCAGATGAATGGACAACACTGTGTTCGATTGTGATCGAAGAGAACAATACATTCCTTGTGGCATGTTTAGCGACCGGCACTAAATGTGTGACTGGACAATGGGCTTCTTTTAAAGGCGCTGTAATTGACTGTCACGCAGAGTGTCTCTGCAAAAGAGCTTTCAAAAGATTTTTAATCAGTCATGTTCAGAGCGGTAAAAGTTTTGACACTGCAAAGTTTCACTTATTTATTTCACAATTGCCATGTGGTGTTGTAGACAGGTACAAAGGCAACATTGATAAACGTGAGTGTATCAACTTTACTTTAATAACTTAAAAAATTGTTTTTCAGCTTGTGTTGGTGTTCGCAGGAAACCTGGAAAAGGAGAACGATGTTTGAAGCCTTCTTGTGTCGATAAACTATGTAAATGGAACATTTTAGGACTTCAAGGAAGACGTTTATTAGCTTTCACTAAAAAGCCTATTCGTTTTGAAACAATTATTATTGGAAATTGCGGTCAAGAAAATGAGTTTGATGAAAACGTATTGCGAGCTGCATTGACTGTAAATGAAAATGTAAATTCAAATCCGACGAAGAAAATGAAATCCGTTGCCTCTGATTTATTTAAAACCGACTCTAATTTGAAACTTTATTTTTGTAAACACTTTAAACAAATGGTTTTTACAAGAAATGAAAAATTACGAGCTTCAAACTCTGCTCTTGCTTGTTGGCAAAACGAAGATTTGATTTTTAATGTTGAAGTAGTGGTGAATGGATTTAAACAAGGAGTGACGAAATCAAAACTTGAAAAATATCGTTTGGGTATTTGCAAAGAATCTTTATCCCACGAAATCAGCAAATTAGAGTTGATGAATGATTGTAATTCTGAACTTGTTACTGCTTATGAGGATCATTGGCTTAAG
>NCKV01000605.1:0-15768 GCA_003675905.2 Leptotrombidium deliense
AAGGTATCGCTCGCTGGTCCTGCATGTTTGGTGACAATAGTGTTCCGGTCTGGTCTCCGAAAGATGCCGACCTCAGCAATTGCACCTCTCATTGGGTTTTAATGCTGGAAGATACAGTGAAAAAAGAAGATCAGTTAGTGACAAATCTTGCTGGGAGGCTATCTCGAATGACTAAAATAAAAACACTATACGGTGGAGATATGCATCGTGTAGTGGACATTATCGTTCATTTGGTGAGTCGAATGGAAGCTGTTCTCGATGAATTTGGTGACTACAGGTCTAGGAACCAATTTGTAAAAGATGTATTTGACGTGAGTTTACCTGTTAGTTTTGTGTTCACTGATAACTAATTATTTTTCAACAGTCAATACAAGAGAGTTGCAATAATTTATTCGATGATTTTCATCGAAATTCTTGGTTGGATTTGCCTGCCAAGCAAAGAAGTGAAGTTGCCACACATCTAATCGGTTCTTTGGAAAGAACTTCAGTGCTTCTTTCTGAATCGAGTAGTGCAAACAGTGACTACAGCCGAATTCTGAACAATATTTACGTTGGAGTCCACACAAGATATTCAAAGGAGACAAATGAAGGAATCGAATTGCCGCTGTTATCCATTACCTCATTAAATGATGGAAATACATCACAAACATCCAACAAAAACAATATATTGTCACTGAATAGGGTTTACCTACCTTTGCAAACTTTAAAGCAAGCTGAAAAGGAATCTGTGATTCGAATCACAATGATTGTTTACTCCAAATTAGACGCATTGTTTGCACCAAACAAAGACAGTCTCGAGTCTAGTGTTACAGACAATGAAAATGTTACAACCGTGAACAGTAATATAGTTGATATAATATTGAACAAAGAAGGTTTACCAACACAGTCAAAGGTGCGGGTCACTTTTAAACATTTGGTGACCACGAATGTCACCAATCCGAAGTGCGTTTACTGGAACGGTAAGCGAACAAAGTGGTCTTCTAGTGGTTGTGAGTTGATTAGTTGGAACCGAAGTCATACGACATGCGAATGTAATCATCTAACCAGCATCGCAGTGTTGATGCAAATGAGAGACATTCCTTTGTCGGTAGCATATGAAACCGATTTCAGAGTAATAACAGTGTTTGGATGTTCCTTCTCTGCACTCTGCTTGCTGTTGACACTCGCAATGTTCGCTTTTTGCAAGTAAGTAAAACACACTATCTTTTTTATGAATGAGTGTTTCATTGAATTTTTGTTAATTACAGAAACGTCAAAGGAGACCGAATCGCAGTGCACACAAATCTTTGCCTATGTCTGCTGGTCGGGGAACTTGTGTTTTTGTTCGGCGTCAGTCAAACTGATTCAGTGTTGTTGTGCCGTGTTATCGCGTTGATTCTTCATTACATATTTTTGTCCGCATTTTTGTGGATGTTTTTCGAAGGATTCCAACTGTACGTAATGTTGATCGAAGTGTTAGAATCTCACCGATCACGACTCCGATATTATTACCTGTTCTCCTATGGAATACCGTTGTTTATAGTTTCTGTTTGTGCGTACTTGGATCCATACTCGTATGGAACTGTGAAACACTGTTGGCTCACTGCAGACAACTACTTCATTCACAGTTTCGCTGTCGCTATTTTATTGTCAACTTTAGTGTTCTTAACGACTGCTTTTTGTGTTATGTGCAACCATATCTCTTCGCTTAATTCCGTTGTGAAGCCAAACAAAGATGAAAATAAGATTAAAAGCATCAGGTACGCATTTATTTTTATTCCTTTTTGTTTACTTTTTATGTTCCTTTGTAAACAACTTATTAACTTTTGTTTTTCGTCTTTCTTATTATTTCTGTGCTCTTTTTTCATTTTCTATGTAAACTTTATGTATACTGATAATTGAACGTTTTTTCCGTTTTCGTTTTGCGTTGCAAAAACATTATTTTCGTAAACAACTGTATAGTAAATGTTGTGTAGCACATAATGCGGAGAATAATGTAAAGTGCTGTATCTATTGTCGAGAATTCGAAATTCTGGTTCAATTCTGACAAAAATGATTTATTTTCACAGAGTGTGGCTCCGTGGAGCTTTGGTGCTGCTATTCTTGCTCTCGATCACTTGGATGTCCGCTCTGTTGTATCTCAATCAGGGGACTGCAATAATGGCCTGTTTGTTCACAGTATTCAATAGCCTTCAAGGATTATTTATTTTCGTATTTCAATGTTTTCAAAACGAAAAAGTGCGCGAACAGTACTCAAGAGTCATGAATAATTTGCAGCCGAAGTCAAACTTTTTAAGTACGTCGTCGATCGAAAACAATTGTTCAGTGAGTTCGTCAGAAAAGAGAAAAAGTGTAAATCAGCTAGAAGCAACGAGCATCTCAAACGAGAACAGTTCTCATACTCAGGAGCCGATAATTGCTCCAAATTCCGGGTCTGCGTTGACACCGACTCTTCGTAGAGTGACTACTCCGTCAGGCGCCAAGTATTTCATCACTGGGAAAGTTGATGGCTTGAATCCAGAGAATGAGTACGGCTTTCGACGCATCGATGAACTGCGAGGACGTCAGAAGCAACGTTGTAGAGGCCATTACTGTGATCACGCACTAAGGAATACACTCGTCGAACACGTGTACGAATGCATTGATGATAATCCGTACACAGCAAAGTTCGCTCCAAGTGCCTGTTCCTGCAGACAAGAATTTAATTTTAGATCTCAATCCGAATCTAGTATCGAAAGGGACGATCGGTTACACTTAGAGGAGCCTCCAAATGCTTTCCAAGAAATAAAACTGCCCGCAATCATTTGTGATAATTCAACAGTCATTTCGAACTCAAACTGTAAATCAGTCGCGTCTCCGAAACACCGCCAAAAATATAGAGAAGACGACAAGCGTAATATAGTTGCGAAATTGAACGGCAAGCAAGTGATCATTCAGACCGAAAACCATTCAATGACTGGAAGATTCGGTGTGAATATCTAATTTTTTTAGACTAATGTTTTACGTGCGACTTGAAACATTCTGTTCGTTTCCTTTAAAATCTCTCATTACTTGTAGATTCAATCACAAATAATATTGAATTGAAGCTTTTTTTGTAAACTAATCAATTTTTAATATATTAAGTAACTTCGAAGCGGCACTTTTTTGTCGCATGTAAAAATGTTGTTTTCAAAAATTTCAAATTAAAAAGTGTAAATAAATCTTTTTCTAAAAGTCGCTGTCGAATTTGTAATGAAAAATAAGTGTTTTAAGCAAACAAAAGTTGCATTAAAAAGAGAAAACACAACAAACATTCGAAATACACAATTATTTATTTTATTTCATTTCACTCTTTCTTCTGCGAAACAAGACAAAAAAGTTTAAAAGCGTTCGAGAATAATGGAAGTTCGTTGTTTGCCGAGCGTTTGTCTGGTGTGTCGTTTGTATTCGAGATTCGATCTCAGAAATGAACCGCGAGAAGCGAAAACGGCAAGAGAAGTGTGCAATGAATGGGCCGTCGAGGAGGTGGTGAGCGATCGGCTAACAATCTGCCATTTTTCAAGCAACGGAAGCAAATCGAACGCGTAATGCATGTCTCGCATTCACTTTACTGTTCGCCAATGTTTCCAACATAAATTATAAATTAAATCTGTTTGCGTTCACTCATAAATTGTTAAATAAAGGCGAAAATTGAAAAGAGTGCTTTTGATTTTATTGGTAACAAAAGAAAACAATCGACACTTTCGATGTCAACATTAATCGTTGCATTAAATTAATCTTAATGTAATGATTGCTCGCGTAACTCCACATCGACACTCTTTCGTATCGAACGCGAAGCTAAAAGTTTTGTCGATCATTTCTTCTTCGGAGAAAACAAATGATTGCAGCGATTATCACAAACACTGCCAGAATGATTCCAATAACAATTCCAGCGACGCTTCCACCACTGAGACCACCTCCATCACTCGGCGATTTTGTGGGAGCGACAGTCGTTGTCTCATTTCCTGAGTGTGTCGTTGGCACTTCTGTGGTTGTCACATTTGGAGAGACTGTAGTCGTGATCGTTGGTCCTGTGCTCGTCGGTTGGTGCGTTGTTGCTGAACTGCCTGTTTCTGTTGTACCATTCGTTGATGGTTTAGTCGTTGCGTTAGTTGAGTGATGGTGAGTTGTCACAGTAAAAGCGGTTTTCGCAGATGTGGCCGCTGTGGTTGTTCCGATGGTTGACACCGGAATCGGAGCTCGAGTACTCCGCACTTTGTCAATGCCGACAAACAGCAGCAATAAAAGCGAGAACTTCGCAAACTGTCGCATTTTTAGAAAACAGAAAACGAATGAACTGTTTTCAATGTTGTTTAAGTGTAACGATTGAAACAATTCAACCCGCAACACTAGTTCAACAGAATGTGTGATATCACTCATTGTTCCTGAAATGAAATCTGATTCAATCGAAACAGTATCTTTTGTGGAAAAATTCATGTTTCAATACTATTATTAATAACAAAAGTATTCATTGCTTTCGGATCGAAACGATCTGATTCAGTTTGCAATCATTTTGTGTGTTTAAAAGCATTGCAATTCGAATGACACAAGAACAGCGATCAAAAGTTGAATGCGTTCACGGACACATAAATAAATTTCGTTTTTCTATTTTTGTCCATCGTTCATCTTTCAGTGTTCAAAAGGACACATTTACGGCAGTCTTTGTGAATGCAATGTGATGCGGTGCAATGCGATGCAATACGAAACTATTACTGCCAGAGTAGACGAAGAAAGCGACGAGTATTGCGGAGAAATGGAGCTGTGATCAATAGAAACTGCAAACAAAAAGTGTTTGCAGAAGAGTCTATTCTCGGAGAGGACGTCTTCGAGTCTTGCATGTAGTCGAGTGATCAATAATCGAAGCAATAAATAATGGTTGTGCAATGAACAAGCAAAGCATTCGAAAACTGCGAAAATAAACGAAATCGAAAAGAAAGGAAAGGAAAGCGTTTCGTGTGCCATGCTAGTGATGCAAAAGAAGAGAAGAGTACATACACACTGCACACTCACAATGACATCAAAAAGAAGCTACTTTGCTCGGTAATGGAATAAGAAATGAAGAAAGTTTGTAAGTTTTAACTGAAAACACGAAAAGATTGCTGCTTATCACACTGGTATTTGTTTGCAAACAATCACTGTTTCTGTAATTGAGAAGAACCACAATAAACGCTTCTTTTAGTATTCAATTTTGTAAATAATTTCGATTTGGAAACAAAGTTGTTTGTATAGATTCACGAGGTTCAGGTGGTCACTGCTAACCGTGGCAGCGAGTTGTACGTGAAATAATTTTGATTGTGGTACTCAATTCTCAGGTGTGTCACATAATTGCGAGTCTCATCGATAATTATTAACATTAAAGATACGGCGAATTCGAAAACGTGATGTGATTCTTAAATGCGATCATTAGCTGGCTGATGGTATTCCTGTTCTCTGCTTCTTGTGTGCTGCTCTTTGCATTCCGTTTGCATTCGAACGAAACTATAAAACGTCGCTGAAAAGTGCAACTGAAAGAGCGCACAAAAAACATGTCGTATGTCAGTGGCGATGTAGCGATGATTACAGGTTTTCGGGCAACAAATTGCTTTCCAACAGATTTTTAATTATTGTCACCATTTCTTTGTTATTTGCGAACACATTTTGTTTGGGAAAGTCGAGGGCAGAACGTCGCTGATCCACCACTGAGAACCAAGTCTGCATAAATATGCAATAAACGTGTGTACACCATCAGCATCGATGGTGTATACGACGCGATCATATTTTCGCTTTCGTTTCGCGTCTCTTTATTTTCTGGAAAGCAGAGAGAAGCCGAAAGAGAACCAATATCGGTGTCGTGCAGTGAATACTGAATCATGCTTTCCATAGTAATTAGACCAGATTTTGCTTTCGTCGCCTCGCATTGACCGATGGTCAATACGAGTGTAAAACCAGATTCCGCTATTGATACACTTAAGTTGTTTGAATTGCGATTCATTGCTCTCAGCCTTTCTTGAAAACAATTTTATGTAAAACTCTGTCAAGTGTTGCAAGCAGGCAAAACTTAAGAAGCTAATGTCACAGGTATTGTAGTAACTGTACGCGATCGTAAATGCGTTTTCTTTGTAATCTTTGTCGTCGAAGAAACAGTTCACTGCTGATGTTTGCCTTGTACGAACGGATCATAGGATTTCTTTCGGCACATTCCGTTTCTTTTCATTTCATTTCACTTTTTCTACACTTTTCAATTGGCAAAAGAAAACAGTTTACGTTTCACAGGCAAAGTAAAGGCGATGTAAGTGAAAGCAAAGAGCGCATAAAACAAAGTCTGCAAGTTTTATCGTTGCAAGAAATTAAAGAGGAAACAGAGGAAAGCTATATTGCTGTATTTGCCTAATCTTTCGGATTATGTTTTCTTCTTTAAACTTACATAATATTTGTTTTTTGTTGTTTGCTCTTTCGGCGATGCATTTGAATAGAAGCGAATGAAAAAGAAGCGAATATTATTTGCCTTTTAAAGAAGAAAGCAAAACGATGAAAAGAAACATCGTTTTGTTTGCGTTCTTCAAATTGATTGAACAAAATGTGTGCCATATGCGATGAGCTGTACGCACACAGTGAACATTGAGCATCGTTTGAACATCGCCAACATTGAACATATCGCAGAGAATAACGCTTTGAACGTTCAGTAATGACAAAAACCTTTTTCTTCTCTCGTCTAATAATCCTATGGAAAAGAAAACCGAAAGCAAATCGCCGAAATTCTAGTTAATGCTGCGCGTTGCTCGTGTCGCAATCAAATTACTGTTGAATAAGGCTTTTTTAGCCGAAACTTGGAAGCCTGCGAAAAGAGACTTCGAAACAAATGCACAACATTAACGCACACTTTCTGCAGTGATGCTGCCAAACGTTGACATCAGTGATGTTCGCTTAAATGCCGCTTTAAACAATCGATTTATTCACCACACTTTCACTTTAAACTTGAGCCACATTTTTTGTTCAACGAACAATTCGAGAACGAAACACAACCAAAGTGAAATAAGTTTCTGAGTAACATTCATTTAAGCGAAAGATAAATGATTTTTTGCGACAATTTCCGGCGATTCAATTTCTTCGCTCCGTTACTGAATGCATAAACGTCTGAATTCATCTAGAACTAAATCTGATCGCATCGCATCCAATATTAACTGTGAATTTTTTAATATTTACTTGACTGTATATTAAATTAAGTTGAAATGTATTGCATCGTGAAAGTTCATTGAAAGAGAAACGCAGAGATAGCTGTTTCGAAGATGTGCTTAGTTTGGCGAATAAAGTGCAGTTAAAAAACGTAGAGTCTGATTAATTTCTGAAGCCATTCTTCTCTTCTTCTTTTGTTTGTGTGAAAAGTAAACTGAAAATAGCTGTTCGCACAAGAATTCATTTTGTAATATTGATGAAAGAAAAGTGTGACTTTGACTCTGTTAGCTGAGACTGCAGAGACACGAAAATCCATTAAAAGCACGGACAGTGAAGTGGAAGCGAGTAACAAGAATATTCACTTCATTTACTCGCTTATTTAGCTGAATTAGGGTTAAATAAAAGTTATAAGTTAGCTTCAATTAGGCAAAAAGTTTTTGCAAGAATGTTATCAAACGAAGTGTAACTAGCTTTCAATGTGGTGCACAATTGGTTTGATTGCAGCCACAGTTTTGACAATTGCTCGCTATTTATCTTTTCGCAAGTAAAAAATTGTTTTTTGTGCCTCAATTCATAGCAGTTTCGGTGAAACGAAACCAAAAGTTAAACCGAAATTTAAACCGAATCCAGTGCCGTAAAAAAGAAAGTGTATCATTAGACCAGAACCATTTTAAGCGCGCCATATCTTCCATGTATTTTTTGCAATTTCCGTCACGCTTTTTCACATTTCGTCGTTTTTTGTGTCTCTTTTTCGACACAAAAGTGCATCGCGAAAATGGCGAATGAATGCGAAACTTTTATTTCTTGCGCCCAAAAAGTGGTCTCATTTTATATACGAAATAACGTTCGTCCAAACAGGCGAAACTGAATTTAATGTACACAATATGATTTCAGTGCGCGAATAAATCTTTTTTATGGTCGCAAATATGATTTATCAGTGAGAAAACAGTTGTGCATAATACGAATAACGCGCACACTGCAACGTATACCAGTGGTTTCTTGCTTATTTATTCGGAATAATTTCATATTTTTGCAAAACTATAAGAAATGCACGGCAAATGGCCGATTTCGTACACTTCAACGATTTTAACGAATTTCTGGAGAAAGAGTCGTTAATCAGCGTTTCCATTTCTCGCACACCATTAAAAGTTTTCACTTTAAACTTTGAGTGACCTCTGTTTCGATGCGCTCGACATCCGATAAACAAGTGCGTCCGTTTGTGGCCTGTTCCACAAGAACTGCTCAAATATTGACATTTCTGCTGCACTTTCAAATCTATAACAGATTTCACGTCCATTTCAGTGTCGTCTTCGCAAATATAATATTTATGCAATCGAACCGAAAACGGTGGCGAATATTCGTCGCCTCGTCTCTTTGCGCGGCGATTTTATTTTTATTTCTTTCAGTCACTGTTTCGTGTTGTGTGCGGACGTGCCTCTGGAAAGCCTGTGAATGCAGAGATGAGTGCCGTAACGAAATGCGAATAACGAATAACGCACTAAAAATGCATCTTCAAATGAATGTTGCGAATGCTGCACAAATCGAAATCTGGGAACTCAACTCCTCATAAATTCATGTTTAGACTTTTATTTAAAGTTTACATTTTGCGTCCTTTTTTTAAAAAAGCGGAGAAAGCAGTGCACATAAATTGGCAATAAGTTCGAACTCGACTGCAAACAGTGCCTAAAAATCGATATTTTATGCGTTACGTTTTAATAACAGACAATAGTTATTATTATGATTATGGATGCTTCGTCGCTGTATTCGTAACTCGTAAATTAATCCAAGGTTTCTGTTAATTGATGGTTTCTCGTCGAAATGCTTATAAATTGACAGTAAAGCAGCGAACAAGCTTGAGTATGCATTGAATGCATCGAACGCTTACTTGGTACGCATCAATAGACACTTGTGAAGAGCTGCTGGTGAACAGTGAACAGTGTTGAACAGTGTGCACTTGCTGCTCTTCGATTGTCGCCATTCGCCAATCAAAGGCACACAATGCGAACAACAAGCAAACCATTTGTTTCTGAATTGCGTTCGAGTGAACTATAATTAACGAAACGCACGAATATGTATTTTGCGAAGGCTATCAAATAGTGATCGTCTAAATGTATGCATAGAAAAAGGAGCCAAAAAAGTTTCGGCAGCAGTCTGATTAAAAGATTGGCGAACTTCGTGTTTTTGTTGCTTAAAACGTCAGAAAAACGATTCTAAGGATTGTAAGCAAAAACGAAGCAAACAAGACTTCGCGTCGCACATGAATAACGAATTTTAAGCTTGATTGGCAATCACTTGGAAAGGGTTAACGAAATACTACCGAAAATTGAGTTCAATCTCACATCCATCTCATTGACGTTTATTGACGTTCGCTGCGCGTTATTCGTTATTCGCGATATTCTAATAAAAATCATTCGAGAAACGCGAAGAATTTTAAAATTTCATCGTCGACATTTATTCTGACAAATGTTGTGTTAAACGTCAGCGAATGACTTTCAATTGAATTTATTCGAATCAATGCATATAATTCATGTTTCTTCGCGACGTTCGTAATCACTTTCTCTTCTGTTGTGTGCCTTGTTGTCTGCAGAACAGAGAAACGACACGACGACACAAGTACACATCGACACAATCCCAGACTGCGAAACACTGAGAACAGCAAACAGAGGAGAAGATCGTTGACACAATCAATGTTTGCTGCGTTCTCTGTCCCTCCGATAATCGTTTCGTGTTTTCCTTTTTATCTTTAATCTCTTTTTAATGAAAATTCAAAAACGTTACTCTTTGTCGAGTGACGCTTCTGCAATATCGATCACTGCAAATATAAACTTTAAAAAAGCTGCACAATTGAAAGTAATTTAATGAGACACACTTAAGAAGAAAAGATAGCAAGAAAAGCTTTTATACACAAAGCAATACTAGAAGTGTTCCATGTTCGAAGTGTTGCACAATTGTTCGTTCGTTGTTCGTGCACGCAACTGTTTGGACACATTCAACGCATTCAATCGTTTCTCATTCGTTTCTTTGCAAGAATAAAAGTGAAATAAATGCAGAGCAACGCGGATTCACGTGATGTCTAATCTGCAATAAATTAGGTTACAGACATTGAGTATACATTGAGATTCGATACGACTGGCTATAGTTACACTCATAGTAGTAACAGAACTCACAAAAAGTCTATTTCAGAAAGGATGCAAGAAAAGAGCGAAAATCCAATTTTTATACGAGAGCGAAACTGAGTTAACTTCGGCTTTAGCGATGCACATCCGAAATTGTAACTCTTCGTACTCCAATTTCTGCAGCTTTCACTCAAATTTACTTCGAAAGAAGAACAAATTTGAATAAGAATAAAAGAATCATTCGACACGAGTTTGTTGCTGCATACATTTTTATGAAAAGTTTGTGCATAAGAATCGATTTCAAGGAAGTGATTGCTGTGAAATCGATCGTAAAAGAGCACATTTGATGCATATTACGCTAATGAAATGAGACACAACAAAACTTAATTACAATTAATTAGAAGCCAAGCGTTGTGCAATGTAACAACGAATCACAACAAGAAGAAAAATGTTTGTAAACTGATTTGTATTCATTACCAGATTTTACGACAATTACTTAAATTGAACGTAAATCACGATTAAAGGTTACAGTTACCTTTACACGGTCAGTTATTTGAGCGAAAAAAGTTGCACATTTGCTTGATGTTCACAATAGACCACAACGTTATGAAGTGTTCGGTAATCATTATTTATTTGATGCCAGAATCACGTTCTTTGCGCAAAATAAGCTTTGGTCAACAAAATTGCAAATCAAGCAAAAGACCAATTTTGCAGAACAGAGAAGTGTTCGCATTTGTTTTCATTCACAGCAACACCAGTGATGCCAGTAAACGAACCAAAAATGAATGAATTGCACGGAAATTTGTAATACAAACATGCGTTTTGGATAAAATTGAAATTTGTCTCCACAAGCGTGAATGTTTCGCGGCGTTCGTTCATTTCATTTCGCAGTGTTCGTGTGTCGAGAATATGAATTAGAACAGCAGACACCACAACACACTCACACTTTACAATGGTTTCTGTATTAAAAAAGAACAGAAAAGAGAGAGAACTCATTGCGTGATATTGGAAGAGGAATGTTTTTGAAAAGTGAACCGAACGATCGAACGGTGGCAAGCGTTGCTGTCCATTTGTTGGCGATTCGCATTAAGGTTCGCCAGAAGTCCGCTTTTTGTTGTCTGCGTTCAGAGAAGGGTAACACAGTGTTGTCCACGAGTTATGCCTTGCAATATGCTTTTCAAAAGAAATGTTTTACTGCGTCGCCTGTGGAGCACTCGTAATTGAGTTGTTAGTCGAGCGACGTTCAATGCTCGCAGCTTCCAATAAAAACGAATTCTTTGCTTCTACTTTAAGCTTATTAACAGCAAAATACTGTTTTCAATAGAAATAACGTCTATTTATCCAACTTTAAACAGATTTCAGCTTACTTTCAGCATTATTGTGAATTTATGGACACGCGTTTATCTGAGAGTAGGATGTCTGCGAAGCAAGAGTAAGTTGATTATCGAACAGTTTATATCACCCTCGCGAGTTGCCTGCAATGACTCAATCAAACGCATACGAATGTAAATGTTGAGCAAGGGAAACTAAACGATGCACGCCGAACCGACATAATTCTCATAAAAATGCGCCGAAAGTTGATGCATCTGTTAATCCTGGCGTGTGAACGGCGCTCATTATTCTTTTCCGTTTTATCTTTGAAAACACGTCCTTTTAAACGACAAAACTGTGCAACGAATTTAAAACGTGACTGATTTTCAATTAGCATTTCTCTTATTCTGTAATTAAAGTGACTATCTAGTCACTTATTATTTCGCCTTGTTTTCAGTGAACGAGGATTTAACACAAAAAATGAGACCATATTTTACGTGATCGTTTTTCGCATGTAACAACAATTATTAATCTCTATTTTAACTCATGTTTCGCGTTGACTCCTAAATCCGATCATTTATTTGTCACATCAAACTAATGGCATCAAATATATTGCATCGAGTTTGAATTGAACTCTGAAAGCCTGTGAATAATGAAAAGACTCGCGTAAAAAAGAGCGCATATTGCATCTGGAATGTGTCTGAAACGACGCTTTGTGCGAACGAATATTCACAAAACTCGTGCTTCGCGTCTAAGTCTGAGAGGGACTGAACAATACTCCATAATTTCTTATTCAAGCTGTCGACTGTCGACTGCCTCCCACCGAACAACACGCATACTGCATCACTCATTCTATATTCACAAAGAAGACGTTTTCGTCTCTTCTCTTTCACTTCTAAATTAAAGCCGAAAAACTGGGAATAAACTGTAAATCGTCGAAATACGTGAAATTCAGCGACTACATTTACAAGAGAACAGCTTTTTTCGTACGAAGCATTCACAACTTCACTCACTCTTTCTTTCACTATTTTACCTTTCAATGACTGCTCTCATAGAAACCAAACGAGCCAAGTGCTCACTCGGACTTAATTTCGCAAAAGAGAACGCAACACTGCAGCAACTGTGCAATTACAACTGCACTTTTCAAACACAAAAGCACTCGAATCTTCTTTGTCGGTTTTGTCGGTCTGTTCGCTTATTGCGTGTTCAAAGATGTCCGCCACGTTTCACTTCTCACTGATCCCGTAATCCTTTAATTCGTTGCAATTTTATACTGATTTACATTTACAAAAACGACTGAATCAACCGGGATTCAAAGTTTCTCACAGAACTCGCCGAAAGTTTCTCGATTTGCGGCGTTATCAACAATTTTGCAATGTTCACCGCATTTAGAAACTATTTTAATGCATTCATTTTCATATTTGCATCACGCGAAGCTTGTTTGTGTGCACACACGTAATGCAATGCTTTTAGGAAACGAATAGAGTACAAGTACAGCGACAGTTGTTCAAGTGCTCTATACAACACTTCATATTATACACAAACTTTTCTTCGTCGTCGAAATTGGTCGGCCGCGAATAAAGAAAAGTGCATTTTTCACTTCTTTTGCAAAAAGTGTGTAAAAAAGAGTGGTTAATGATAAACGCGTAACCGAAGCTCAGTGTGACATCGTTTCATCCAAATTTATTTCAATTTTTGGTCACGAAAAATATTTTTTCAGAAAACACACTGTGTTATGTTTGCTAGCATTGCACAGCGTTTTTCGGGTTCATAAGTGCTGTACAACGTCTACAAACCGCGGGAAAGGCTCGGAAAACTGTGTAACTAACAAATCGCAAATCCATTGCATTTATTATACATCCGAGAAAAAGAAAGAAGAATCTAATTTGTTTGAGGATAACGACAAGAAGTAAGCTTTTGCTATTCACTCACAAAATTTACAATTTTTCTTTTTTCTTTTCTTTATTCATAAACAGTGTGTTGAAATGAATCGTTAAAAAACACATTTTTACTGAAAATTGTTCTCGAAAAATGATTATTTTATTCACTTGGTTTATCAGTTCATTGCAAAAATGCAAAATTGATGTATAATTGATTGCTTAAAAGCTTACACCAGCAATTGGGCCTTTTTAACGAATTCGTTGCTTGTAAATAAGCATTTGAACGTTTCGTTTGTGACAATTATTCGCGTTCAGATCCATCTTGAAAGGGTGGAAAGTAAGAAATGTGTTCTTTGCTGATGCTTCGCCCAAAGAACGTGGTGAACAAAATGAATCGATGGAATAAGTAAAAAAATGTTGCATTCGCTTCTTTGGATGCATTTGCTCATTGCGAGTGACGTTCGAATTATCATAATTTTCTTCTTTATTTATGACTTCTAGTAGAAACATAGTCGTTTTTGCTTTCGCAGAGTAATTGCTCACTTTTATGTGAGCTTTTGTTGCGATGAATTCGTTTTAATTGCATTTCTCTGAGAAACTGTAATTTCTGAAAATTAATTTAGATTATAGTTTACATGGCTTTCATTCCGGTAATTACAGCCGTGTACATAAATAGAAGCTGTGTCTTTTGCTCACGTCTCTCCTCTTTCGTATTTTCGCTATTAAATTATGTTCACAATAAATTAAGTTTCTGACCAAACATTCGTACACTAATTTATGTTTCGTTTATTCTCGTCATTTGCTGAAGCGAATATCAAAGCAAAAGTGCAATGAAATTGAAGCCAGTAATGCACTGCATCGGCAAACTAAACATTCACTGTTTTCGAGTTAACTTTTCACTCGACAAGTGTTGCCAAAGAAAATCAATTTCGAATCAAAATGTGTTGCGTTCACTTTCCGCTTTGAAAACATCCAAAAGGAGGGACACACACAACGGCTGCCATCGATTTCAATGATATTGTCGTTATTGCACACCTTTTGTCACTTGTATTCGACCCAACTTTTTTGTTCAACTCAAATCGTGGTCACCGAATAACCGTGAATAATATTTGTTTTCCTGCGTTCTCTTCGCTGCTCTGTTTTATTGCCGAAAGAAATATCGGTCACAAAGCAATCTGCAGCCTGTTACATATTATATTCCATTGTGTTTGCATTCAATAACGATTATTCACACGATTGTTTATTGAATCACTTTCCCGTTTCTGTATCTTGCTTGTGTACATAATTTATTAATAACTCACTACTGATACTCCGTACAACTCGAACGATTTTCATTATTTGTCTCATTCATTCACTTCTCGATTTCGTAACTTTTCGCAATGTTATTTCATTATTTAAACATTGATAATAAACACGCGAACATTACTCATTTGGATAAGGTAATCAAATGTTGATAAACGCTCAGAAAAATAATAATTGTAATTTCGAGTTTCGCAGAAGATAACGACTTTGTTCTTGTAAACAACACATTTTCCGTCGAATGCACAGAAATGAAGTGCGGCTGTTTGAGAACACCTTTCGCCGTTGTTTTGTAGAACACACAACACAGAAGACTGTATTACAAGAAAAAAGTTCGATTCCAGAAATGTCTCGCAGCAAATGAAGTTCAATAAACAGTCACTTTTTGAAATGGAAAGTTTGAGAGGCAAAAAGTGTGCAGAGGAGAGGAAGACGAGCGAATTCTTTGTCCACCGAAGAGTTATGTTGTTACATGTTTCGCTGAAACCGATCTTCAGCAAAATACAAGCAAGAGTCACTTTATTTTTTCGTGTATATATCGCGTGACAAGCATTTTTGACAATAATTTGTTTGTGACGCGAATGCGACTCTTTTGACAACAAAATTTATGCGTTTTACGATATTGGTAACGATGCGAGCGCGATGTGTCGTTTTCGCTATTCACTGTTTGCCTGTTCTAAACAGTGTGCAGTGTGTGTTGCTTCGGAAACAGTGGCGACCGATTCTTGTAACACAAATCAGAACGACATGTTTTTGCCTTTTTTCAATTTCGAAAGTCATTTGTACGAAATTCAAAATTAGATTCACAGCTGTGACGACATTCGGCAAAACTTTTCATTACCCGTCGATTAAGCAAATGATTGTCAATTAATTATGCATCGCATTCTGTAAGTTTGTGTCCGTAAATGAAGCGACAAGCAAACGTTTTGCTAATTATACACGTCGCGAGTTGTGTTCGGAAGCGAAACGTGAGTTCGGACTTTGGATGCACTTTGAATAAAAAAAGAGCAACG
>NCKV01000606.1:0-15748 GCA_003675905.2 Leptotrombidium deliense
GGTGCAAGTGTACACACTGCACACTGCTAACGGTGAACACAACAATATAGCAACACATTCACTGCATTAGATAACATTAACGAACTGTTTTTCAGCGAAAAGCAACATTTTGTGCCCAACTTTTAAATACACTCGAAAAAAGTTTCAAAGTTCGCACTTTTGCTTCTTTTAAAGTGTTCAATGAATTTTAAAGTTTTGCTTTTTTGCCTCAACACTTCGCGAAGATTAATTCACACGCATCCATTATTTTTTGCGTGAAAATTTCGCAATTCTATCGGTTTTCTATTAACCGTTCATTTGGTTCTAACAAAATATCGCGAATCGCGATTAAAGATGACAAGTGAAGGCTAAGCGATGTCTATTAAAAGTTTTGATTCAAACTCTATTTACTTATATTCAAACTTTTTTGCTTAAATTTGCAAAAATAAAAATAAAAAATATTTCAAACGTCGCATTATACAGTCGATTGAATATAAATATTTGCGTTATTTGCAAGTTTAACGAAAATGTTTCATAACGGCCACATTTCGGTTGCCGTTCATTCTTTGCACTTCTAAAATGTAACACGAAAACTGTTGTCAAATGGAATCGAGACGAGAAAATTTGCAACGAATTTCGATTACATTTAGTTCGTATAATGTATTCACTCGCAGCTAAAAGCGATTTATTATATATTCGACTGTTCAACGGTATTCCGACTCAGACTCGCATGAAACGCTATTTACAAAATTGAATTTCGATTTCTCTTTTATGTTAATTATTTTATTGTCAAAAAATGTGCATTTCTTTCCAGTGAATAATAAATAAAATAATGAAATTGTTGTTAAGTACAACTATGCTCAATTCTGGCGAACGAAACTAATTTTTGAAACACAGTCAACCGAGACTTGACAATCAATTTTGATGCATTGTCAGTGCGTCGTGCATTCATGTCTTTTCAAAATGTTGCACTTATCTTCGCCACATGCAATAAATTTGATGAAGTTTTTTTAATCTTCTAAATTATATTGACTGCACAACAAAATGCATAATGTGTATATGTACCTTGTTATTACACTGAACACTAAATGAGTATCATACACATGTCCGGTGTCATATTTAAAGAGTAATGAAATTCAGGAATTCATTATTTTCATAGACATCCAACAGGAGTCATTTTGGTGCTAACGATTCAATGCAATTTTTTGTCACTTAATGACTGAAAATGCTGCTCTTGATTTTGATAAACATTTCTGTATTCATAATCTTTTTTGCTATTAAGTGCCAACAAATTATTGAAGCGTTGAGGAGAAAGAAAAATGTCGACAGCTATTTATTATTTCGACTGCGAGTTTCTCGATTCATTTGCAAATTAGAAATAAAAGATGAAAAAGGTGAATAATAATTAAAGTAACGGTACGCAATGAATACACAAAGAGTCTGGAATTTACGAATCAATATGAATTGCATTCGAAGAAAGATTTGCAAACATTGCTTTCGATTAACACTCGCATTGAATGCGAACTGAAAAAATAGGAGACTGCAAAGTGCTGCGAATTGGATTTACATTTGTCAACGAAAGATGCGAGAATGCATTAATCAACTTATTTTTTTGGGTAAAAAGCATTTCAACTGTTTTTGATGTTACACTTTAGTTGAAGCAGAAATACAGATTTTCTGGTTGCGAATTGTTTGAAATTCAAATGACGACTAATTCGTGTGAATTGGAAATGATTTTTCTGTGTTCACATCTCTGTCGCATTTTCCGCATTATTTTTTGGACGGCAAAATTTTCATTCTCATTTTGCCTTTTTTCCGTTAATTTAATCATTTTGAAGCAGAAAAACGTTCTTCAGTGTGTATAATGAATTCAGAATCCATATTTTATGAAAGAATAAAGAGTAAATGTGAAACAATAATTTGATTGCATAAAAAGCAGAAAACATGTTTCGAAGCGAAATCAAATTAAGTTCGACGATTGATCGCAGCGTTGCATTAAAAATAATTTGAATACTTAAAAGTGATGTCAATGACACGAACGATGAAGTATGATTTTACGGCATAATGTGTATATTAAACATGAAACGCATGCAATGCTGTGCACTCGAACTTTAATTAATACACGTGTAGCACAATTAATAAAAAATTCCATTCAAGTTTAATCCATTAAATGAAAGGTAGTGTCTGAAATGGTGGCCAGTGAATTGCGAACTTTTGTCATCAATTTCAAAAATGCTTGTAAAGCTGCTTGCGAATAACCATTAAAAGATACTTTTTTCATTGAACCTAATAATGAACGACGAAACGTTGAAATGTAATGTTAATTTAAAAACGTTAACCGAAAATGTTGTTTAATGTTCTTCTGGTGTGCAAAGTAGTCGTCCGTTATTGCGACTGATAACAACTCGAATATAATTCACTATTCATATTCTCGATGAGAAATTAAATTAATTATAAGTTTATATTCGCAATTCGCTTTATTAAATTAATCTCGAATAAATTAAGCGCAGTGCTGTATTTTCGGGTAATTACGGTCGCCCGCAGATAATCGCCTTTTACGTGTCGCCTGTACGCTTTATTCCAAGTGTTTGGCTTATAAAATTTGAATCATAAACTGTGGAAACAACTAAACTGTTGGAAGTGAAAAAACAGAGCGTAAAAAAGAGAAAAATCGACTCTTATTTCAATTTGCCGAGAAACAAATGGAAAGACACAGTTCGCTTTGCGTTTATTATTAAAATGGAAGTTGCATCAACTGTCGAATGTTATGTGTGTCGTATGTTATGTCGAAGCTTTCGAATCGATGATTGACTGTTAAAAGAGAACAGAAACAACAACGACAGCGATGATGAAACGGTCGTGTTGATAAATAATCGATGCTCGGTATCCGTAGTGCAAACGAGTGTTAATTACATTTTTATCCTTCGTTTTAGCGCTTAATTATCGTTCGCAAAGTGCTTCAATTTTTTGCAATACAATTTACAACTCATAATTTTTAAGTAGACGCCAAGTTGCTTAATTTAAGAAATGATAGTTGTTCTATAATGATTCGTGAAGCATAAGTTATATATTTCACGTATTCGCAAGCAATTGCATAACAAATGTGGTTAAATGTTGTCTTCGTTCGTATCGACCAACATGTACACACATATAATCATTATTCTGCTTGCAAACGTATCAGTGAATTGCTGCGTGTCGTCTACATTCACTCTCGTTTATTGCAAATATATTTGCAATTTTAGGTCACATTCATTAAACACCGAAATACTTGCGAAAACAAATACACATTTATTCGCTTTTCATTTGTTATACTTTTTCGTCAAATTTTGCAAACTTTGATCATTAACTGTTACGACGTATTATGTATTATTAACTATTTTAATTGTTACTTTGTTTGCTAAGTACACATTGCAAAACGAATGCACACACACAGCAAATATGTAATAACAACTTGAATATCAGTGAAATGAAAGTTCCGCAATTGAACGCATCGCAAAATATGCGCAATTTGGTTGAAACTGCAAAACAACTACAGTTAATTTAAACCCATTGTAATTAATGCTTTATTTTGAATAATGAATATTCAATGCAAATAGAACTCCTTGATCGCATAGTTCGTGTATTAATTACAATTAATTTGAAAATGAAATTGAAACTCTTCATTTGAAAATGAATACATTGCAGAAATATTTGCAATGGTTTTCCCAATTACTGCAAATAAATTTTGTAATTTGCAGCAAAGCTTAGTTCGTAGTATGCATGAACAAGAAAATAAGCAGTGTAATATTTTCATTATATTCAGTTGTTTTACATTCGTTTAATTATGGAAAGTTGTGTGTGAAGCGAGGAATGTTCGTTGATTGCAATTTGCAATAAAATAGTTGCAATATTTCTTGAGGTTTATTTATTCAATGAATGCTGGCGTCTTGTTTATCGACAATGAAATGGAGAAGTACAATTTTTGTGTATTTTTTATTTTTACTCGAAAGGTTCGATGAAACGATTCGCATTTCTCGGTTGCCGAGTATCGCTTAATAGAAGTGTTGTGTTCACATTGCGAGTATATTTTTATTTGCGAGTACTCGATTCTTGTTTGTTTTTCACTTTTTCAGTTCAAAGTGTGTTCGCTGCGCGTGTTTCGAGAGCAGCAGCAAAGAAAGGGTTAAAGGATTTGCAGTGCAAAACTTTAAATTAATGCTTTTGCGAAGCAACAAAACTTACAATTTTTAGTTTTTTGTAAAAAAAGTAAAGCAAAAAGTTTTGCTTCCAAAAAGTGTTTCGCAATTGTAAAGGATAAAGAAATAATCCAATATTTACTCGAAATTATTGTGTCACACGAGTGCTGTTTTATATCAGATATTTATGTTCGCCATTGATAACAATGAACACACTTTATTTGACTTCGAAAAGTACGCACTGCGAACACAAAATAATTCATCTTTAATAAGCTTCGCATGTACATGTATAAGTCGTGTCGCTGTTTTGCAAAAGTTGCTCGATTTACGATTACTTACTTGCAACATTGCATCTGCAAAATGTTTTAGTGACGAAACGAAATGATTTCTAAAACAATAACACGACACAATTTACATAACGATTTCAGTTAATGAACTTTAATCGTTTATAATCCTTATTTTCGATTCGAATTTAATTAATGTTTGCATTGTATAATTAGTGTTACTCTTCTAAACAATTCGAGTACTGTTTCAAATGAAAACTTTTTTGCAAGTTTAATTAGAAACCAAAAAAGCGTGCAAAAATACTGGTAATCGAGTTATTAACTGCCAACATTGTGTGTTTCGTCACTGATTCCTAATTTAAAGTTTTGCAGTTTCAACGAATCGATTCTAGAAGCAATAAATTCAAATTTCTGTTTGCAAAGCAAAAGATACACGATTTGAAGGCATTGCATCGGAACACTAAAATTAGCTTTTTATTTGCCTTCATTACTCTAGCAGTGAAGGAATGGTAATAGAAATTTCTCTAAATTAAAAACACTTCCTTTATTATTTACAATACTTCTTCGAAATTGTGATTATTTTTAAATAAGTTTTTTTACAACAAAGATGCTCGCTTGAAATCAATCTTAATAATTGTATTGAAAACTGTTTTACTGTTTGCTGATTGTTATCAGTGAAAAACTGATACCATTGAGATATGTGCAGATGTTTTGCAAACTTGCAAAAATTGATAGCTTTGCGTATGGTGTGCATTTGAGGGGAAAGAAATTTGAAACGAATCGGAAATAAAGAAAATGAGAGTTGTTTAAAAAAGAGCGAAAATGAAAATTTAATTCGAAAAAGAAGATCGTTTATAACGAAAAGATACGCTGAGCAAAATGAGACGGATGTTTGATCGCAAATAAAATTTTACTTTTTTGTTGACTGCCATCGCAATTAAATTTGAAGCGCCACATTGCATCTCCAACTGTAATTATGTGCACACAGTCACAAACGTTATTTAATTAACATTTTATCATTGAAACAAATCTTCTCAGAAAAAGAATGAAAATTAATTATATTTTAAAAACAAACACACATTAAAGAATTAAAAGCAACAAGAATGCATCGCGTTTATTACCAAAACTTTTAACTTTAGCTTTCGATGCATTCAATGCAAAGAAAATGATTGTGTAAATATGTGTTTAATTACACAATATTTGCATATTTTGCGAGAATTAATTTCCTGCATTTTCCCAATATTTTCGCGAAAATTTAATTGCAATTGCAAAACATTGCACGAAATGTGGACTGCATTCGATTGAAACAATTAAATTTATCTTTGTCTTTGCTTTATCTGGCACATTAGTTGCGGTAAACGAGAGAAAAAATTTTCAGTTTCTCGCCATTGATTTCTCATTTACAATGTCTATCGCAAAAAATATGAGCAAAAGTATCGCAGACTAATTATGTTTTCAAAGCGAGTGACATACAATTTCGAAAAATGGATTCTTTGGCAGTACTATTGAATAAAAGTGCTTTGCAAACATAAACACGAGCATGTTTCGAATTGAAGTCATATTTGCAACGTCCGTCTGAATCAACGCTGAAAACGAAAAGAAATAAACAACAACAAAATTATATATCGACAATGAAAACAAAATTTCGCTTTCGCTTTCAGCTCACACAAACTGCATTTCTGCTTCACTTTTCGTTCGCTGCGTTTCAATTACAAATTTGGTAAATATATGAAAAGTAATGATTTTAATGCAACACCGCGATCGTCGCTCGGAAACGTTTTCCGCAATGAATTCAATTTTCAAAATTGCATTTCCTTTTCGCCAAAAATTCTTCATTCGATTCACTTTTGTTTGAATTTATTTTTAATTACAACAGTTTCGTTCAAAATTTCACCGAATATACATTTTTCACATTTCTGTTTATTGAACACTTCGTTTCACAAATTTAATTGAATTAATAAATACAGACAATATTTTGCAAAGGTCAGAGGTATCACTAATACATGCACAATTTTTTGATCACGACTGTGATAACATTTTACTTGTAAATCTATTTTTTATTCAAAAATTGTGCAAAATTAATTTAACAAAAAATTAAATTTTAATAATTAACAGTTTATTACATAATGTGTTTTAATTTGCATGTTTGCGAGTAAAACGTAAAGTTATTAAACATGAAATTTGAAGTATTAGAAATTAATGATATACAAACAAAAGTGAATATACTGAAATGCTATTGTGCAAACTACACAAACGAGATGGATTTGAATGCAGCACGAACGAATGTTTGTCACTCATATTATTGATTATAATTCGAGTGTAAAAATAAAAATTCGTTCGTTCGTTGATTCGCATTTCGAGTGCATTCGAATTTACGTGACAAACGATTCTTTTGTCAAAAACATTCGTCGACTTAAAATATATGCGTTCGCATTCGCAGCTCTGCAAGTATGATTTTCGTATTCATATTTAAAAAGCAAGCGACGATTAAAAGTTTTGATGTGCACAGCAGAGTTGCTTTTCAACAATTTGAGCATATCAAATTTTCTTCTCTTTATATGTTTAATGCGTTTCTTTGAAACGTTTGACACTTATAATATTTCAAAATGTTTCATTGAGCAAAATATGAATTCAGTGCAATGAATATTAGTTAACATCCAAATTGTTATTATATTTCATAAATAACGTGAAATTATTTCCGACTGAATTAAAAATATTTCAATATTCATTTCGAGTTCGCATTCATTCATTACATTTTTGAATTGAGCAAAAATTTGGCAAATTCAAAAGTTCGATTCACTCGAAATAAATGCGAAAGAGTGAAACGCATGAAATGCATAAGAATAATTGTGTTGTAGAAAACATTATTGCAAATCTGTGAACGTTTCACTTGAAATGCGAACACATTCACATTTCGCATTCATAAGTATGATGAGTGTCATTTTTTGTGTGATTCGCAATTTCTTTCTCCTTCTTTTGCAACAAAAATTGCAAAATGTCTGCCAAAATGTAATAATCATACAGCAGTAGACAAAATAAAAATTCGCTTTCAAAGTCGTAAATATCATTTCTTGGAATCCAAAATTTATCGAGTTACATTTGAATGCATTTTACTTTTGCTGTTGTACAGTGGTGAACACAAGCGCACTCTGTTAAACTTGATTCATTAATATTTACAAGCAAAGCAATGCGATCTGATGCTTAAATTAGATGTATAAATAATTTAAATTATCGCAGCCACTTTCTGATTAAAAAAGCAAAAATTGAAATGTTCAGCGGAATTATCACATACGAATATTGATGTTGTGACACCGAAAATATTCATTTCGGCAAAACAGTAATTTATAATGAAAAGTATTAAAGTTGGATATAAAAGTTGTCTGTTAAACACAATCTATTATTTATGAGACACCAAAATTGCAAAATTGAGATAATTTTCGGTGCAAAGTGAGTGAATCAAGCTTAAAGTAGCAAGTCACGTATTGAATAACGTACACTTGTTAATTGAACATACTGAAATTTCGATTTTCACTCGAAAACAACTTTTTAAACAACATATTAAGCAATAGTTGTTTAGTGCGACGAAAAACTCGCTGTTTTCGCAGTTTACTCCGCAATTCGTTGTTTTCATTGACGCATAAATTTGCTGCTTTTTTATTCACGAAAAGGAAAAAAATTATCCGCGCACAACAGCATTTGCATACAATTTGAATATTCTATTATAAACGTGCAAGCAAAATAATGATCTCGTGTGTGACGTTCGTAAATCTGTTTGATTTCTGTGTTCATTTTTTCGCGAAAAACAAAGATCATCGAAAAGATGAGCGAACGTTGCGCTAGATAAAGGTGAACAATTTATCAGCCGCTTTGTTCCATTGAAACTGAGTTATTAAATATTTCCTCTTTACTTAATTTAATGATAAGCTTCTTAAACGTCGACTTATGAATGAAAATGGTACATTTGCACATAAATTAACGTTTCATTCAATTGTAGCCATTTTTAATGATTGCTAATTACTGTTTTTCGTCATCGAGTCGTTGAGTCGTTGTTTGCAATTAAAAATCAGATAGTAAGAAAAAATTTACGCAATTTCGCTTTTTGCTTGCTTTTGTAAACGAATCGACATCATTTCAATGAATGTTCAATTAATCTGTGTTCGAATGATAAACAAAAACAGTCGACTTTCATTTTGCCTCTCTGCATGCTTCGCATTTAAATGTTGAGTAGATTTTTATTTATTTTTAACGATTGCTCACATTTGACGTTAACTAAATTGGAAAAAGAAGAGCAAAAGAAGAAAACAGTGAACAGAGCGAGAAATGCAAAGCAAGACGTAAATAAGTCAACTTCATTGACTTGTTTAATACCAAGTCGTAACCAGAAGTGTCGAATGTGTGTGTGCAACCCTTTTGATATGTTAACTTCGATAACAACACTTATGGATGCAATTGTAACACGATAGATTGACACTCTGTAATCTCAGACACTTTGCTGCGGGAAGAGAGGAAAAAGAGAAAAATTTGGCCATTTTTTATATAAAACTAGTATCCAATTAACAGTGATCACTTTCCGTATCAATGATACAGTACTTGAAGCCTGCATTTCTGTTCACATCGATTTAGTGATTCAGTTGAACATGCAACCTTTTTTGCACACTTTACCATTCGTTTCGTTTGCTTCAAGCTTTTAGCGAAGACAAACAAATACACATTTTCATTATTAACACCACACTTTTGGAAGAAAATTATTTGAGTTGCAGTGCAATGCATTCGTTTCATTGCATTTCATTGCAACATTCGAACTGCTAATTAATTATTGAAGCGCTTTGCTTGCAGATTATTTGAGGGAAGAGCAGCAGTAAACACTTTGTGTCGTTTCTTCACTGGAATCAGTCTAATTTATTGATAATAAAAATGATTATTTTCGTGCTTTCTTCACTTGCACTTCACGACTATTATAAATAATTCACTGATGAGATGTGTTTTTGCAATGCCTGTGCATTTCCTTCGAATTGCGGCCAGCAAACAGTGCAGCGAAATGTTCACAACATACCAGACATCACGAATGCTTGTTGTCGCCGATGTTACATTTGTTATTCGCGTTTCTTATATGCCTTGCTCGCTATCTTCGCAATCATTATTCAATTGCGACGTTTAAGCAATTAACGTCGAGACACACAAAAGTGTGCTCGCAATAATTAAATTACTTTCTATTATTATTTTTGCTCTTTTTGTTTGATTCGATTTCACATTTCACAAACGATTCGAATTGACAATTCGTTTCGATTTGCTTTCATTTTTTGCGAATCAACGCAAAAAATATACATTTATTTATTGTATTCATGTTAAACATTGAATTAATGAACAACAATTTGAATTGAATACATTCAACTATTTTGCATTCAAAGTTTGATTGTTTTGCTGTTTTTTTCTTTTTGCATAATATTGCGGATAATACAAAAAACAAACAAACATATTTAAAAATAAAATATAAATCTTTATATGCGATGAAAAATTATATATATTATATTTTCATATTTCATATTTCGCATAAAAACGCTATCATTTTTTAGTAACGCTTTATTTACTCGTGGCAATTGAAATGGAAAAGTGTATACATTTTTAAATGTCGTCTACGGGGGAGGAAAGAGTAAAAGTAAAAATAGAAAAATAAGTAAAAAGTTAGTTTCGCGAATAATAAGAAAAACAGCAGCGAATGGAAATGCAACGAATGTTGTTTCGCGTATCGTTTCTTCGCCCGAAAATAAATGCATTTTAAAAGCAGAGAAACATTTTCTCGACAGTAATAAATGACTTTTATGAGCATCACTGTTACTTGCACACACGCTTTATTTTCCAATACTGTTTATGTATATATGTGTGCTCGTAGTAGTGTTTCTTCATTGACAAAAAATGCTTTATTATATTTATACTCACAGTTCGTAGTTCGCAGTTTGCAGTTCGCTGTGTATGCAAGTTTGCATTCAAATATACACAAAAAAGAAAATCAAAATCAAAAAATTCACTTTCTTTTCTTCATTCACTTCACAATCGCATTTTAGACGTCAAAAAAACGGCGAAAATTATATTCACTTAAATTGAAGGAAAAAAGAAATGAAACGAAATAAAGTTACTGCATTCAATGTAAGGATGAAACGTTGAAATTTAATTTCCAAAAAATGTTTTTCGCTTCTTTCGCGCAGACAAATGATAAATACGATTGCAATTTAATTATTAATGTAAAAGTGTTGCAACAGTTGCGGAATGCATTTGTTTGCTTGTTGTTTATCTTTTGAAAAGAGTAATTAATTGCATTGGAAACAAGAAGCGATTCATTATTTCATCTTTTGCCGAGAAATGAGACGGAAACAGCGAATAATTGAATGGAAATATAAATAATATAAACAGATAGACAGAAACGGCATTATTGCAGATAAAAAACATTCACAAAAAAACTGAAAACAATAACTTTTTGTGCGTATGTGTTTGTATGTAAGAGAGCGTTCGAACACAAGTGTCAAACGAAAAAAATTGTCACACAGTTAGACGTATAAACACACAGTTCTTATGTTGAGCACAGTAACCATTCACTTTTTCATCTCATCTCTTCTCGTATATAACACTGATAAAATACATAACATTTCTCGTTGTTTCATTTTTCTCATTTCAAACGTCCAAACTGGCAAAAGTTGAATCGCTGTTCGATTCTTCATTCGAAGACAAACAACATCGAATACAGTGAACACTATATTTTCGTTCGTTTATTAATATTTATAATTAATAAATGTGAACACATAAACCCGGAAACTGGAAACCAGGAAACTGAGTTCTCGTATTAGTTAATAGCACGATTTTAATTTCACTTTAAACAAATGACTCGAAAAGCAGTGCCAAGGAATGCGAATGTGAAGTGATTGCTGTATGCAAGTTACTTGTGCATTCAGACACACTTTCCAAATTAATGTCGCAACGAATCCACATCACTTTTTGCTACTGTTGTTAAAGTGAAATCGAAACATTTCATCGAATGGCTCCATGTTAGGTTAAATCGTGCATTTCGATCAAATTTGGTGTCACAAAACGTTATCATTGAATTTGGTTTCACTTGTTTGCGTAACTGTTCGCAACTGTTAACAAGATTGCAGTGCACAGCGAATGCAATTGTGCCATTTTAATTAGTAACCAAATATAAGGCGAACGGCCGAATGGAAAATGAATGCAGCTTAGCATGTTCTTGTAAATGAATGTTGCAACAATAATTGTGTACACATTCGTTGATTAAGTAACGAGAAGAGAAGAGAAAAAGGTTCGGATTTGTTCACCGCAAACACAGTCGAACACAAGAAAAAAACGTTCGTTTTCGTATCTTTCTTAATACACGAACTGTACTAACGAATCACGGTTGCGAATATCTGGTGATCAATGTTCACTGAACGCAACGATCTCTGTTAATCTTGTAATTACTTTATTTCTAATTAATGAGCGCATATAAAATACATCAACACTAATCAATTATGTAATATGCCACTTACGTGATTTTACTCTAATTTCAACGGTTCTACGTTTACATTTGTGCACTTCAATTTAATCCGTAGAACGTAAATTTCATCTTCGTTCACTCCGCTTGAAAGCTGTTTTAAAAGCAGCTTCAAATTTGAGCGAAAATAAAAATTAAATTAAAACGATCGATGCAAACGTTCGCGAAATGATTTCATTAGGGCTGATATTTCGGTCAAAATTTTTGCCAAAATCGGTCAGTTTTTCGGCTACAAAAATTGCACTTTTCAGTCGAAATTTCGATCAAATTTTATTCAATTTCTAATGTGTAAAAATTTCTAAATACATATTTCGAAATAAATACATATTAGGCATTTCGGCCAAATCCAAAATGTAACAGCCCTATTCATTATACTTTTATAATTGTCACCCTGTTTAAAATATTAATTTCGAAATAACTCTCGTTTTGCAAATAGGATTCACTGAAGTGACTGCAGCTGTCGGCACGAAAACGTCGCTTCCGTGCAACACGTCCATTTTAAGTCCAGATGTTTCGCTGGTCATTTGGTACCGTGGAATCACCGGTAAACCGTTGTACACACTCGACACTCGTCGAATATCGGCAGCCTTGTCGAATACCGGTGACGGCGGAAACGCGGCCATCGATGAGAACGACGACGCACGATTCACGTTCGACACATCTTCGGAACCGTCTTCGCTGCTAATTGATAACGTGAACGAAGAAGACGACGGAGAGTACAGGTGTCGCATAGACTACAGAATATCGCGGACACGCAACTACGTCGTTCGACTTTATGTAGTCGGTAAGTGAACCGAATTTAAGCGAATGCAAAAACAGTGCTTACAAGTGTTACATTGACTGTAATTCATTTTGTTTTGTTTTTTTATCAAATTATTATTGCATTCAAAGCGAAATATTATTATTCATTCATGAAAAGTGATTCGATTACAATAAAGGAAACAATAATTCGCACTTTAAACATGATAATTCAATTGAATCATTCATGTCATTTGCGATTGTGTTGAAGAGTAATGTGTCGTGTTATTTGCAGCAATTCACAATGTAATTTGTATTATTTTTAAACACATATTTCGAGAAATAAGAAAACAGTTTTTCTCTTAAATTAGTTGCCGTTTGCGAATTGTTCACTGAGAATGAATCGAGTGACCATTTTTACTCTTATTGAAGCACATACATAGAATGGACGAGAAAAAGAAAAACGGTTTTTCATCGCAAACAATAACACATCGCAAACGCTTTTTTAAAATCATTTCAAACGTCACTTAATTTTCGAGACGAAAAACTTTTCAAGTGCTCATCATCGTTCGTTGAGTTCTTTGCGTGTTTTCCTTTCAATCTCAGCGCTGCAACAAAAATGTACTCTATTCAATCGAACGCTGCTTGCACTCAAACATCACAATTCTTTTTTTATTATTTTCTAAATGATTCGCACCTTGTCGATAACATTTATGTCTTTCTTTGTGTTCGCTTCATTCCAATCAATGCTAATCAACTGAAATCCGATTACAGTATAATTACGACAGACTTAATACATTACTATTGTATTATCACTCAAATAACAACATATTACAACTAATCTATTTTTTGCCTCCTATATAAATTGTATTGATTATTATAAAAATTAATTTAGTTTAATTTAATTGCACGCATGTAATCACATGTTTAATAGCTTAATATTTGTAATCTCATTATTTCGTTAACAAAAGCTTTAAAGCACATTTAAAAACAATTAATACTCTCCATGTTACTCGGGTCTTTGTCAGCAATTCATTTTTACGTTGAAACATGCGAAAATAAAAGTGAATTATTAATGTTACACATACTGTATTGCTATTATTATTTTTGTCGTTATTATAAATATGCATTAAAAGAGTTCACAAGAGTGCAGTAACTGTGCAGACACATATACACACAAACAACAATTATCATTACTTTTGTGAGCTGAATTAAAGTTACTTTTCATCGTTATTAAGAATGGAGAAAGTAATGAGCTTTCATTTGTACAAGTAAGTGCACGAAGTGAGAAAGCATTTTTTAGTATTATTAGTCAGCGAAGAATACTGTTTGAAATGTAATGCAATTGAATCCATTTTTGCAAATGTTTCACGAAATAGACGAACATTTTCATGTTTCATGTTTCGCACTTATTCAAAAAACGTATTTCAGTGAAACAAGTGAAATGTACAACAATAATACATCTCATTTTACCGCATCGCTGTGCAACTTTCTAAATGCTATTTGTTTGCACACAAAACGTTGCATTTGTGTTTAATCCGTTTCATAAATAATTGTGCGCAAAGAACTAACAAGCAAATAAAGTATATTTAATGACGTTTATCTGTGAATACATAAGACATTTGAAAACATATCGCAATTGAATTGAGATAAAAAATAGCGTCGAATTAAATATTTATTATTGTATTGACACGTTTCGTGTATGTTCACGTTTATTCGCAATGCAAACAAATTGCAGAAATTGTGATGCTGTTGCAGTGTGTTTCTGTAATCGATGTGCATATGTTTGCGAATACAGTGTACTTTCAATGCTTGCGATGCTTGCTTCGTTCGTTTTGTCGGATAAAATAACAACAAAATACGAGATCGCCATTTAATCCAAACACAATTCGGTTTGAAACGTATTTATGCCTTAAAGGCAATATTTTGCGCGAGTTGTTAGTCAACGAATCGATTGCCACGCGAATTGAATGTGTTGTGTTCGTTGTGATCGTTCGCAGCCTCTGCTGCACTGCAACACACATAACTGAAGTGAACTGAAACTTTCTCTTTTTCTGTGCCGTTTCGTTTCTCTTTATTCTTGAGCCACTTTTTTCATTCGCGTCTCTCGACTGCGAACTCAGAAAGAGCACTGAAAACGGTTTCCGCAATTTTGCACTTTCGATGTGTCGAAATAAACCATAAAATAGGAAAAGAAGAGAATGCTGTGTGTGTACGGTTGTGTTCCTGTGTGAAACAGTCGTCTTTTTTCTCTGCTAAAAAAGTGACAAAAAATAAATTTCAAGAACTGGAAATGTATGGTTCACGAACAATAGCAACGATTCGGACAAAACAATGAATGCTTTCACATTCGCTTTCGCCGACAGCCTTCGATATCGAAACTCATCTTTTCGTCTCATCTCTGCTATTCGTTTTCATTGCTTTCAAAGAGAAAATGTTTTCTCGTCCAAAAAACACGACTCATAACGTTCGTAACATCGCAAATGTTTCCGCATAAAATACATTATTTCAATGCTATGTGTCACTGTGAACTTGAAAACGCAATAACAGTAAAAATACATCAAAACCGACTATTTCTCACTTTACGCAAACTTATGTAACATTAATACGAGAACATTAATGGATCGTAATGTTCTTTGATGTGTAGCATGCATTAGTAAACATTATTCGCATGAATCATATTTGAATTTGAAAGACATGAACAGTGTGAATATGAAATGCAACTTTTCAATACGAAGTTGATTTGCGAAATATGAAATGTTGTAATTCAACGCTAGTACATGAACGCTTACTTCACTTTACTTGTTTACCGTAATTACAAGAAATGCGCATTAATTATGCACACACGTATTTGTATAAAATAAAAGTGAAGCTAATATTTTATTGTTAATTTCATATATTCATCGCCGAATGCATTTATTCACTGTTTTCGCATAATTTTTTGCATTCTTTGCTTTCACATTATTTTCAGCATAATTCGCTTGAAATAAATGTTCACATTTATATTGAATGAATGAAAAAGTTATCATTTTTGA
>NCKV01000607.1:0-15744 GCA_003675905.2 Leptotrombidium deliense
GAAAAAAGTGAAAGCGCAAGAAAAAGCATCATTCAATAACCATTAAATGATCGAAGAATTAATGTAACGCCAGTCGAATGAAGGACACACACAACAGTGAAATATGTGTCCGATTATGGAACAATGCGACAAGAAAAATGCTTTTTAAGGAGCAGCAAACTTTTTGTTCAGCAATAAAAGTGTGACTGCATTTTTGTTTTTTGCCACTTTTCGAACAAGTACAGTCAAGTGTTCCTAAGTTTAGGTTTTCGTATCTCACAAAAAATCGTAACACACGAACGAATCAAGTGATGACCTTTTCAAGCATCAAATTCAAGTATAACTACGACTCTTATTTCCACTGTATTCCTTTAAAAACGAGACTAATTTTAAGGAGCAATACTTGCTAATCAGTAACGAGTTTCCTTTTCGCTTCTTTAATTTACGCCTTTAGTCTCTTTAAATTACGATGAATGTGCTTTCTTCACTCTCAATGCTCATTTTTTCACCATTTTCAACATTCACCGAATTTGGCAATGAAAAAGAAAACCTTCATTTTTGATTTGTTTTCATATGTTCATATTGCTCATAATTAATTCAAACATTTCACGATTTCCTCAAAAGACGTTCTCAAAATACAAATACAATTTTCATATTTGATTGTCGGTTGAATGAGTAGAGATTGCAAACATCGAATTAATTTGATTTCGAGAAAAGTTTGTGTGCTCAACAAAAAATGAATGAAGCGTCTCATTGCGAATTTTTCTCTTTTATTACATTTGTGAATCCGTGAATCCTGATAATATTCGCTCACTGCTCATCTTCTTAAATAAGTGTTTTTCTTAGTTGAAAGTAGTATAATCCACATAATCTGTTACTTAATTGTTAGTCTTGCACTTACGTTACATGTATTTCGCTTTCATTTATCAAATTCATTTCGTTTTCAATTTCAAATTCCTTGTTATGTTAAAAAAAACAGTTTTAATGTTGAATTAATATTCAGTTTGTTTATCGAAATGTTTATTGTAAATTATTATTACATTGTTTTCAATAGAAAGTATTGTATATGCATATTTACAAGTGTTGGTTTTGAATGAAGTGATGTGTATTTTAAAACAACAATTAACGTATTCAATCAAATTAAGCTTTCAAACAGTGTTCACAAATGTGTTGACTAAAACAAACAGAAAGCAAAGATTTTGTCGATTGGAACCGTTTGAACAGCGAAAAGAAATTAAGTTACATTTGTTTTCGTTGCATATTCATCACCGGCGTATTTGAACTGCACTCTTCTTAAGTTTCTAAGTTAGCGTTTCATCTGCGAAAACATTGCATTGACGTTTGACGAACAATCAAACAAAGCGAATCGAAAACGAATTTGTGCACTAATAATATTAAGTTTGCCTTGCTCGCAGCAGCCTCGCGGTTATTACAAACACAGCCATTCATTATAAACGAATTCGTTTGCCAATACTTTACAATATTTAATGCTCGTTGTTATTTTTAGATTCAACTGTAATTCTTATTGATCTAACCGGCGGCATTTCGAAACAGTACATGTACGTATATTTATTTGTTCGCTTTTTAAAATAAATTCAAAGCAAATGCAATCTTTGATAAAAGCGAACGAAAAGTTTAATCTTGAATGAAGCAATTTTTGACTAAACAATTTCGCGATGAATAGCTGCCACATTTACACCTTTGTGAATGTAATGTTAGTCCAATCAGCGTCACTTTTGAAAAGAGATAAACCTTTCGGTTTCCTTTGGGGATAAAACACTGTTCACTCTACTTTGCGTAAATGATACTTCCAAAAAATTGTTCTTTCTCTTCGTGAAAAGTGAATGTGACAAACAATAAACGATAATCTCTTATACCTCATTGAGCGCGTATAGTGTTCAACAAAACGCTTTTAATCGGATTTAAGGCAAAATGAGTCCATTTGTTCAAATGCTCTTTGTCTGCAAATCTGGTCTAAACAAATCGTCGTAAGAGATTGCAAAATTATATTTTTCACTGTCAACATTTATCCCACAATGGATAAACACAGTTTAAGAATAGTGTTTTCGATGAAACAGCATTGAGTTCAATCACCAAAATCACAGTAAAAGTCATCAATCCTTAAACTCCAAATTTTACGTAACTTAACTGAACATAATCAATTTTGCTTCTTTTAAGTTATAATGAAATATGAAGTTTGAATTATTTATTCATTTTAAAAATAATTTTATTATCTGAAAAAATGTTTCCTTCTTTGAAGAAAAGGAGGAAAACGAAAAAATCACAAACCTGAAAAAGCCTTAAGATGTTGGCAACCATCACGGAGACTGAACTCGATGCAGCTCCAATCACTCCAACTACTGGATCCCGTTTCACTGGTTTCGGGGTTGATTTATCATCGCATTGGTAGTCATCACTCGTTCTATCGGCGGTTGTAAACGAAGACTTTACAAATTCCATTGTCTGCTCCAAAGCGTACGTGTCACGAGAACATGTGTCCAATATATGAGCTCCTGGTGAACGCAATTCATTTATTTCAATTTTATATAGTGACGAAAATTTGCCTCTTGTGTATAAAAAGAGATTGATTGATTCATTTCACTCTCAATAACAGAAATGAAGCGATTTAAAGATTAACGGACATCAGTAATCGCTGGTGAATTGCGAAATATGAGTTCGACAAACGATTATTGCAAACAAAGAAATTACTGCAGCGAATGAAAGTTGAGCGAATTAAGTGTAATGTTTTCGGTGTCCAATTTAGTATTATATTTGAAAATAAAAAAGAGAGATTTGGCGAGGCAAGTGATTGCCGAATAGGTTCGATGTGCGTGTTGTCAAGCGAAGTGTCATTTCAGCATCCATTTTCGAGAACACTGTAATTGTGTGCAATGCGAATGTCGCTGTTTTCCTTTCACATTGAATTATAGTTTCGCGATATTTCGCACACGACTTTCAGCCTCACGAAATTCGAAACCCAAAAATCAACAATCGCACTTTAAAACATCACATCGCTGCAACGAACGAATCAAACGCATTTTTGTGAAATAGAAAAGCGACGATAAGTTGAGTTAATCAAGACACGAATAAAATGAAAACACATTTTTATTTATTATTCAACTCTCAACAGTCGACAGAAAGTAAACATTTTTTTCGAAACGGAAACTTTATTAAAAATTCCCTCTCGCGAACATCGAACACTGTGAATGCGAAGAACGAATTGAATGCAAGCTGTTAGCTGTCAAATCAGAAACTGCTTAAAATTAATTCTCAATACTTTTTTGCCCAAACTTTTTCAATGAAAATAATATTTTTTATAGAAATTCTTTTTTTACTAGAAATTCGACACTGATGTTAATGCTGAATTGAATAAATCGATAACTAATCCTGTAAAGAATGCCTTCAAAAGTAATACTAAATTTTTAATGCAAAAGAAAATTCAGGATTAACATAATAAAATGATGATCAAAATCCCTTTCTTCATCGAGTACAAATGATAATTTAATGATATAGCTTTACATACAAGTATGTATGTATCTATCTGTGCTGCGAATGTTTGTGCATAATGTGCATGTCAGGCAAAGCAAGCTTGAGTACTTTTTTTATAGAAAAGTTGAGCAAAACTTTTCACTAGCATAATTGATAGTTATGTTTGTTGCATAATTCTATCATGCAGTGCAACTGAGCGCGAGTCGCATTCTCGGTGAATGATGTTCGACGGTTCACTGATACGCTGTCAATTTTCGAAGGCAGTATACGATGTTTATAATCGCAATCATGTGATTTAAGCATCTAATTAATTAAATTTGATCTTTACAGAGGAGAAGCAATTTTCTTGTCACATTTCGTTTCATTTAAATACATTTTGCTTTTAATTGCAACTATAAACTAAACTTTTTGTTACCTTCGCGAAACGTTAATTAATTTATAAATTATAATTTGACGAAATTTGAATAGTGTGCACTTTCCGTACAACGTCCGTTCATGTAACAACATTCATGTAAAGTTTGAAAAGCATAATTCAATATATGCAGCTTTTCATAAATATTTCTAATAAGCTTGAGACGAAGAAAAAAGTTTAGCGAATTTTCTTTTCAGCTCATTTAATTAATAAACAGCATCGGCTCTAATTTTAGATTTCTTTCTTATGTTTTTTCTCTTTATCACTGTAATAGTTAATTAAACTTGTTGCAAATGCGATCTTCGAACAGAATGTGGAGTAAGGTTTCTAACAAGTTATATACTATGTACTTGTTTGCCCTTTTCGGTGAGAAATAACGGTTTTTGACGTCAGTAGCAGCACGACAATGAAAAAGTCGCAAATAATGTGGTGCTTCGATGAAACAGCTCCAATAAAGTGTGTGATGCGAAACTCGCAAATGTTTCGTCGCTCATCAATTATGGCTCATTTCGCTGTACGAGTCGCACAAACCGAGTGCAGCAGTCGAAAGGAATACATTTTATTTGAAGACAATAAAACTGATATTAAGTATACTACAAAACAGTACAATGTGTGTACATGTAAGTTCATTACAGTTGTAAGTTCGCATCGTCATATAATTAGTGTTACAAAGCACAACATTTGTCGCAATCGCAGCTCATTTTCTATTCTCGTAAAATGCGTGAATTACACGCGAAATGTTTTCACGAAAAACAAAGAAATTGAAATTGAAACATTTTTGTTTCAACAATTGCAACAATTAAAATGAACTTCTTATTATACTACTACTACATACATTACTTTACTTTACTTTCTTTAACAAACGAAGTATTTGCAGAATTTGCTTGATAATATTTTTGACATTTCAAAGAGAAAGTGAATGTTTTGTGCTAGTCTATTGTTCAAGCGTTTGAACATCTAATTCACAAAAGTTGCGAAACATTGTCTTCGCTTGACTGCTGCAAAAAACACACTTTTCATTCGGTAGAACTGTTCATTCGTTCTTAATTTTCACCTTCACTTTGTTCACGAAAAATCTGATATAAGTTTAGTTTTCTAAAAAGAATGTCGAACTTCGAAATTAAAATTCTTCGCTTTATTCTCATAAAGTTGGATTATTTAAAAGAAGGTTTTTCGCAGTCAATCAGAAAAATTTGAATTATCAAGCGTTTGCGAGTATTGCATATGAAGTTTTCGGAGGAAAAAAAACAACGTTTTGTTCGGCGAACAAAATCGATAAAAAAGCTGTTTTTTTATTTCAAAAGTGAAGTGAAAAATTATTAAATTTAAGCTTATTAAAAATTGCTGCAAGAACTGCAAAAACACAATGAATGCTTTGAGTTGCAGAATGCAAAACATTATTTATGGATGAAACATCAACTTTCAATCAAAACGAAACTATTTTCCAACGGTCAAAATTTTGCTTCTTTGTGTCACGTTAAAAGCACAACGTAACACATAGTTTATTGTGCGTTGAAAGTTGAGTGAAATTGCTGAATATTGCAAATTTCATTTTTGAAATGTGTCGTCCAACGAAATGCAATTGAAACACATTTCAGGACACACAACTGATTCAACGTTCAATGCTGATATTGTGTTGCAAAATGTTTGTATTTTATTTCGTTTTCATACTTTCAAATAAATACATTATTAAACGATCGACATTGATCGTCGTCGTACATGCTTTTCATTCGCCATTGCATTACTTTATAGACAAATTGCAATCAATTGCAAATTTGCATCAACGTCGATGTTTAATGAATGTTTATTTTTTCAATTAAAATATTTGCTTAAAAGTAATCTTAACATTAAACAATGAATGCATTAAAAAAGTAAAATATTGAAAAATTGCACTGATTACTTAATAACTCTAATTTGAATTTTTTGGAATCTTTTACAAACAAAAACTAAAAAATTGATTAATTAATTTATAGTTCACCATGTACACCATACTGTACCTTATACTGAATGCATTAGACATTTAATGCATTTTGACGAGAAATGAAGACATTTTTTGAAAAAAAATTAATTGAAATTATGAAAAAAGATGAATGCATTACAAGATTTATGAGGCAATTAGTTATTAAAAATCGTAATTTCGGCGAAACTTGCGAATGTACGATTATTTATTATATTCCCATGTTTTAAGTGAAGGTTTATTAAAGAAACGCAACGTTTATTGGAGAAACATTTTCACAAAAAAGTTTTCTTTTTGCAAATTAAAGCTCAATTCTTCGATGCGTAAAATTATATTAAAGCACAAAAGCATCACTTTTCACGACGACAACAATAACTTATCGGTTTTAAAGTGTTTCTCAGTTAAATTTACGCTTTTTCTTTCAATTATAAATGCTTCCTAGAGAAACTTGAAAAATTGTCAATTTTGCTCGAGAAAGACAAGCGTATTCGCCGCGATTGGTTCGCATTCACTCACAATTTATCACTTAGATTACAAAATCGGTGAAAGAATGTACCGAAATATTGGTTCACGTCGTATCTTTGCTGAAAAACATCGAGAACTCATTTCAGTAACGAAACACATACATTTTAAAATAAGGCACATGAAAAACGAACGAACGACCTCTTTTCGCCTCATTTTTTTCTCAATTATTATTGAAATATTATTTCGTTGGTAAACATTTTATTCTCCAAATAATGAGTCGAAATGGGAGCTCGCACAATGCATCTAACTTGATTAGATTCGCAGAACGTTGAATGCGCAAAATTGAAATTTATGGAGAACACTTTTGTGTCTGAAAAATATGAGTGCCTTGTCTCATCAAAAATGCATTTTTTGTGTAATTTCAATTATGTGAGTATTGACATTTTTCACACAACCACATCGTTCAAAGCGATTCAAAACAAATAAAAATATATTTTCAGTTTTCTGCAAAAGTTTGCATATCAGTCAACAATCGATATGTGTTTATATTGCTTCTGTTATGTGAATAGATGAATAGATGAATGAAAAACACTTTAAATTGCCATATGCACAACAATTCAATTCAGAACACATTTAACTTCGAATTAGAGAGAACTTAAAATAAGAATGCATAAAGTTATTCGGTTACTCGAGCTTTGCTGAAATTCGAGATTTTGTTTTTCAACTTTCAAAACGTTGTTTCACCTTTTTTTGTAATTCCAAAGAGTGTTGTTTAACAACGAACACAAATTTGTTTACAAGTTTGCAAAATTGGCTTAAAACATTAGTTTCACAATGAATATAAATTTGAAATAAATTCAGTGTTAAATTGAAGGAAAGTGAAAATTGGCGAAACATTTGTTTCAATGAATTCAAAGTTAATAACTGCGGTTTTGCGACAAAAGAGATGTATTCAATTCGGGATCACAGGAACAATGTGATTACACGCAAAATTTCAATTCGTTGAGATTGAATTGAATTGAAGGATAAAGAGAAATCCGGCTCAATTAAACAGAACACATTCGCTGCGATTTCATTGATGTTTTTTTGATTGAAAAGAATAAAAAACAAATATCGAAAAAACAAATTGACTGCGAAAATAAGTTGATTAATTTTTGTGTGCAAACGCAAATAGTGTTCACTTGTTTTGTTATCTTTCGGAAGTTGCAATTAAAAGCCAGAAACAATGTTCCGAACTATTACCATGTGTACTATTCGGTGAATGTATTCAAAGTGAAATCTTCATCAGCGAACATTCAGGATATCGTTTTCAATTATCGCTTAATTATTTAGGATCGGACCGAGAGTTGTGTTAATAGGAAGCGTAATTCAAAGACAGGTGACTGAAATGAATGTCTTACCGAGCGTTAAATTGGGCAAAAGTGTGTTGTCAGCATTAATCAAGTCGATGGCGTATAACATGGCTTCAAGTCTCTGTATCCCTTTTCCTTCTTTGATCGCTCCGCAAAGCGTCATTTCATTGCCGGCGTCGTGCATCGGAAACAAACCGCCCAGAATTATGTCACCGCTTAGTTTCAGTGACTCTTGTTTGTGTCTACTGCTCAGCGGTTGCGGTGGCAGATCGAGTCCCGAAGAATCGGAATAGAAGCGCTTCGTTCGCGGCACGTCCACGATTCCGTTTAGGTTCTCATCTCTTGTGCCGTGAAATTGTAAGTCGCCATTCATTTGCTTCGTTACGCGTTCACAAACAACTTTATTTATCTTAAAGCAGGACAAGAAAATGATTGCAATCACCTGCAAATACACTAACAGTAGCATTCGTCTTCTTCTCATCATTTTTTTTGTTTTACTTCGTCTTCAATAGAATACGTTTACCAGAAAATTGCAGAATCGAAGTGATCGCAGGTTTAACAAAGTGTGATATGTGCGTAACTCGTCGACTTGACTTCGCTCGCGAAGATGCTGAATGTCCTGCAAATGAATGTCGCGCATTGAATAACTGAACATTCGTCGTTGTGTTCTCCAATTTGTTCGATGAGCCAGTCCGGCGAAATCTTTGCAAATTAATGTGACACCAGCGAACACGCAAACGAAACTGATTCATTTCACTTTTCATTACTGTTTCAATTGAAAACAAACTCACAAAAGATAAGCAAACACAACTTAAACGGGCGATGAACGCATTTTGCTTAATTTCACTGTTTCAGTACTTTTCGATATTCAACAGATTCAAAGTGAAAATGTAAACATTTCGAATTAAGATCACAACAAAGTTTGTTTGAAGTCAAATTTTCACTATAAATTCACATTGAGCATTGTTCGCGAATCACTGACAATCGAAAAAGTGATCACCGCTAAACGCGTGTCTTTGTCAATGGAAATTATTTGCGCACGTGTTGTGTTCTGTTGTGCGTTCTGTTCGCAATGTTCTCGGCGCTCAGTTCTCCGCTCTGCTCTTGTCTCACTGCTTTCGGCTTTCTTTGCCTGTTCTGCGCTCTTTCATTGCTCTGCTCGCCAATGCTTACCTTTGCGAGTACACACACGCTTCTTATCGATCTTTCGTAACTGGAAATCAGTCTATAACTTTTTCGAAACTCTTTTCTTCATCACATTTATGCTTAATTTTCATTTCACTTCTCATTTCAAAAGTTTGACTATCACAAAAACAGAGCCCGAAGACACACGCATACATGTAATCTGTTTAACTCAACTTACGCACTTTATTTGCTCATTTTTCGCAGACATCGACTAAAATAGACTGTTTAAGTAATAATATTTTTGTTAACCGAAGATCATTTGTGCACACAACATGCAAAACAAGAGAACAGTCATCAATTAAAGAATTGCGAGAAGAAATAAACTGAGGCAAAGTTATTGCGAAATAGAAAAACAACAAAAGCATTGTGTGTGTGCACTGCGAGTTCATTTCATGCTAAACATGGTTAATGTGCCGAAAATTGCACTCTTCTCTGCGATCACTTTTCAGGCGACATATTTCGTGATTTTGCACTAAAATTCCGCTATTCTTCGATTAGAACACTTTTAGATGCTTTTCGAAGTGTAAATAAAATAATTGCCGTTCGCTTCACTCAAAATATAATTTTTTTCTATTAAAAATCAGTGATACACTTTTAACAGCTTTCAGTCTTTGTTTCCTCGAATAACTTTCATTAAAGTCACAACTGACAGCGGCGCTGGTGCGATCGTTTGTAATTTGTTTTAAATTTTCTCGAGAAACGATCAAATCACTGAGTTTGTCACGAACCCGAAATCGAAACGTCGATGAATTCCAATTAACGATAAAAATAGTGACGTTGATAGTCGCAATCGTGAAAATGTCACGAGTATTTTGCGTTCGAAGTGACTGATTTTTTGCGTTTCCTTTGCGAAACAATATCGAAGAAAAAGAACAGCAACAAAGACGTATAAAGGCGAACACTAAAAACGCTTTTTTTAAAAGCATAACTTTGGAAACAGACTTAAATTTGATGTCGCAAAAAATATATGTGAATTGTTCTCTGCTATTTTTGTAAAAGATGGTCACTTTTAGTTCGCAAGTTGTCATCAGTTTGTGTGTCACTGAATATTTGTGTAAAAAATATATCGATTTGCAAACAACAACAACATAACCAAGTTCGATTTTCGTGAGTCGACATTTTTTCGCTGTGAATTGTTGAATGCCATCGAAAACACATTTCGCAAAAGTTTTCCAGTCATTGACTTGCACTGATTTGAAAGTGTTATTTCTTTACAAAGTCACCTCTTTAAACGTTACAAATCGTTTGCATATTAAATAGATCGCCAAATTTTCTTGAAAAGCGATTTTATACGTTTACGTTTTATCAATCGATTTGTAAAATGTCGCAAAATGTCAAAAATTTGTGAAAAGCTCTTTTGAAACGTTCGTTTATTAAATATTCGACGTCAAAAGAGTTAAACGTCACTTCATTACATTTACGTTTGCGAAATTGTGTTTAATACTAAATTCTTACATTTACAACGCGTATGTCTTAAGAATAGAATCGAATATATGGTTCATTGAGTTTGATTTGAAGAAAAGAGTGAATGCGCAGCATCCTATGGATAATTTGAAACGTAATTTCATCTCGAATACATCATAAATCGCTTTCTCTGCGAACTGTTTGTGATCGTTATTAATAGTGGACAGTAAAGAAAATCTTTCTTCTATTTGCTTCGCTAATTCATTTCAATAAATTAATTTCATCGTAAAAGCTTCCATTTAACGGCTTTCATATCGAATATAATCTGGAAACACAGACCTTTGACATTAAATAGAAGCAAACCATTTTTAGCAAAAATTATTTAATCTTAATTAATTTCATACACATACATACACACGCATTGTTATTATCGACGCGACGTTTTCTGTTCTTGTTGCGCTAAAATCGCTGTGAAATCAATGAAAATTAATGTTCAAATATAATATAATATTTTTGTCGCTCTTGTTGCTGTGATTATTAAAAGTCATATTCAGAAACAGTAATGAAAACAATTGCCCTCGATTCTCCGCCAAAATAACCGTTATGAAACATTTTAATACCCAAATCCAATTTCACTTCCTGTGGCCCTTCAATACTTCGTTTCAGGTACATTTTAGCTTCGTTAAATCCTGTGCCTTGAATCATGAAAAAGTCTCGGTTTACTTGAGAAACACTGTTTCTCGCTTGTGCCCACTCCAACTTTAAATCAAATTCAGCTCTAACATTCATGAACAGAGGTCCTCTAATGGTTATCATCTCCAGTTTTCCCGACGGCGGTATTCGAACATTCGAAGGCATTGTAATATAATTGAATGAATACGAGACCGGAGTCGATAAGTCCGCTTTTCCACTGTTTCTTTCAGGTCTCACACACCGGCTTCAATGATCGAAAATAAGCATTAAAGTTGAGGTTATTAAATTAATTTTTACTTACGTCTTGTGACTTCTATCTTTGTAGTATCCGCCCGGACATTCCAAAGGATAGCATTTATATCCTCCTCTTGTATTCAAACAAGTATCATCAGCATTCTTGCATACACTGTACTCCTTGCATTCATCGATATCGATGCAACTGTGTCCATCAGGACCCATTCGATAACCGGACGGACATTCACATTTATACGATCCTTGCGTGTTTCTGCAATGACCCATACAAAGTCTCGTATTCAAAAAACGAGTCGAAGATCTGTTAAACGGATTCTCGCACTCATCGATGTCCACACAACTGCGACCATCTGCTTGCAAAGTATAGCCTAGTCGTGCAACGCAGCAGTTATTTGATTACAAACATTAATTAATTTTGATAACAGACCTAGTTGACATTTGCATAAATACGAGCCGTACGTGTTTGCACAACTGTGTGAACAAAGATCTGCAATTTCGTGACACTCATCGATATCGATGCATGTACCACGTTCGCTGTTTCGGAATCCAGGCTTGCAATCACATTTATATGAACCAACTGTATTTTCACATATCGAATTGTGTTCGTGACACGTGAAGAAACCAGATTCGCATTCATTAATATCTTCGCAATATCCTGCTCGAGTTTCGAGGAATCCTGGTGGACAGGAACAAGAGTAACTTCCGTGAGTGTTGTGACATTTTTGTCCAAATGAACAGTTGTGTGTTCCAACCTCGCATTCATCGATGTCTTCGCAAGCCTGAGTTACTTTGTTCAAAAATAATCCTTGACTGCACGTAATATTTGGAATGCAATAGTAACTTCCGAGTGTATTTTTACAGTTTTCCGACGGTAAACAAGGAACTGTGAGACACTCATTTATATCCTCACATCGTTCACTTCTGCGATCGAATTTGAATCCAATGGGACATGTATTGTTGACACAAGCACCGCCAGTTAGTCGAGTGAATCCTAGCGGACAAGGTTCGTATTCGCACAGAAACGATCCTTGAATATTTTTACAAACAAAGCCATTAACGCAATTATGTGTTCCGAGAGTACACTCGTCATCGTCTTCGCAAACATTCGTATCTGAATTAAAAGTGTATCCTGTTCCACAACTTAACTCCCTGACGCACTCAAACGACCCAATTGTGTTGTCACAACGTCGATTGCTTTCGCAATTATGTGTATTTATTTGGCATTCATTTATATCAACGCACTCATTTGTTAATCGATCCAACTTAAATCCAATGTCACAAACACAATTAAAGCTGCCGACAGTATTTTCACATTTCTGATATTTTTGACACACATCCTGCTCTTCACATTCGTTATCATCTTCACATGATTGCGACTGCAAACTGTAAATATATCCTGCTGGACATGGCTTCAATTGTACACATCTATAAGAACCGATTACATTAACACAAGCTTCTTTCCTTCGGACGCAGTTGTGTTCTTTTCTTATACATTCGTCAATGTCTACACAACTGGTTTCGATCCAAGTATGACCAATGGGACATTTGTGTTCTATGATTCCAGTACCGTGCTCGACACAGCGGTAGCCACCCTTGAAATTTTCACAGTACGCTGTTTCTCTATTGCATTTCTGTGTTCCATCAGCGCACTCATCGACGTCTACACAAATTGACGAATTTCTAGAATCGGAATTGTAACCGGGTGGACAATCAGTACGTCTAGGCTCTGTATTTTGTTTATCTACACAAGTGTATGTTCCTCTATAATTAACGCAGTTCTCGCGTTTACCACAATCATGAGTGTTTTCGTAACATTCATCGATATCCATACATCGTCGACCATCATTTGCGAGCTTGAATCCAGAATTACAGCGACACTCAAGTTTGTCAAAAGAACCAAAGTCTTCGCAAATCTGTTCACAGGTGTTGTTTTGTCGACAAAGACCCGTCGAAAGCTTTGCATTTTCTCTTTTAAACTTTTCGCAGCATTCTTGAAAGCTTGCGGAAAAGAGTTGTCCAAAGTGCGGACTTGGGTTGCAGTCGTAGCCTTGTTTACCTGCATTTATACCTAAAGCGCACGAATGACAACAATCAATCTTAGCTTCAATTTCCATAGTGTCTTTATTTTCTTGAGTAAATGAAGGACAATCCTGTTGTGTAAGCGCCAACTCAATTCCATTTCGACAACTTTTCGAACGTTGTTCACGAATACAGCATACTTGATACGACGCTTTGCATTCAGTTTTGCTGTCGACATTTTTTCTCAAGAAATTGTCGATTGCGGGTGAATTCGGTTCACATCCCTGTGACAGATTATTTTTTGCATCTCTGGTTCCGTAATAACAGCACGTTTCGAGCAGTCTTTGGTACACTAGCACAAAACACACAATAAATGCTTTTTTATTACCGATGGCCACAAACCTTTTAAATCTTGTTTTGCATTCACTGAATTCACATAAACAAATGCAAGAATAATTAACAAAAATTTTGCTCTCAAATTCATTGTGAAATCAGTTCGTAACTGATTTAGTACTCTTCAACCGAATAAGTTAGTTTGTTTTGTGTTTAATTGTTTCAAGTGCTAAACTCTCGAAAGTACAGTCGAATAGAAAATGCGAATTACGTTGTGGTTGGCTAACTCGACTCAAATTTAAATAATAATTTTACTGCAAATTCGTTCATTGATGTTAATGTTAATTGCAAATATGCATAGAGACTAATGAACGTCTGCCTTTGGTTGCCTGAAAGCAATTAAAATTTTGTTCAATTTCGCTGTTCGCAGAGGCGTTAAGATAAAGTACAGTATGGTCCTTAAAAGTATATTTTTGCTCTTTCTTCGCATTCATTGACGACAAAGTCAATAAAGTAATCGTCGTCAAGTTTTTCAACCTTCTGTCGAAAGCAGCAATCGATATGTTTGCTATTCACAACAAATACATTTTTATTGTGCAGTAAATGAAGTTGGAGAAACAAACTGATAAATTGAAAAACTGCGTGAATGTCACGAAATTCGACGAGAAAACTTATTTTGTCACACCGAGCACTTGAAAATAATGATATGATAAACATTTTTTCGCTCTCATTTGAATGAATTTTCAGGATTATCATTACGTGCAATCAGTTATTAACTACAGTCTGCTTTAACATTAAACACAAGTGTTATTTCACTGATTTTAACGCATAACAAATAAATTTTATTTCGAAATGTGATCGATTTTTCCTCCACTGAATTTACACAAAGAAAATAAAAGTCTCTACTTTTGGCGAGTTTTTGGTGAAAACTATAATTGAAAGCAGTCATTGGAAACTGAGCGAAAACATTTGAAACGAATTGTGTTCACTTTTTAAAAAACCCTCTGAATGACACAAAACACGTGAATAGTTTCAAATTTCGAATCACTGTGATCGCATCATTGCACTCACAAGTTTCGTGTAACATTTATTTTTAAAACAATAAACTTTTATTTATCATTTATTATCGATTCAATTGAAAAAATTGTCATATAGTGCAAAGCAATTTTATAATTTGAATCCATGTTCGGAAACGACAATGTGAATCTTCACTTCATGAAATCCGGTCGCCTTTTGCGGTGCAAATGTTTTCGCGATTAATTTAAGTTCGACATCTTGTTCTCCCTTAATTTCTCTCATTAAGTACAATACGGCATTATGACCTGTTTGCTCTAGCTTGAAATTTGATTTCGATGCCTTTTCAATTGAATGTCCTGAATACAATGATCTCACTTCATATGAGAATTCAACGTTTGAACAGTAACCACAGTCGAAACCAAAGTGAAAAAATTGTAATCCGCCGCGTGGAATGAATACTTTGGGTGTAAATGTGATATATCTGTAAGAGATACTCAGTGGTATATTTACATCCAAGTGTTCCAGTGGACATTCGTCTTTGTGTTGATATTCATCTCGTTTTTGAACGCATCGACTGTTTAAAAAAAGAAATAAAAACAAGTGTAAGCCAGTGTTAAAAATGATGGAGAATTTTCTGTTGCTTTACTTTAAAATAAAGTAAAACAAAATTAAAAAGGTTCATTACTCTTTGTTCAAATCATCTTTAACATAACCAGGTGGACATCGAGTATAGAAACATTTGTGTGAACCTGCAGTATTGAGACAGGTTGAATCTGCACCTCTACAAAGCGAAGGAGTTCGTTCGCATTCATTGATATCTGTGCAAATGTGGTTCCTTTTTTCATAACCAGGTGGACATTGACAATAGTAAGATCCTTCAGTGTTCGTACAAATTCCGCGACAAATCGGTAAGTTCATGTAAGGAAACGAAGGTATACCCGACTTAATTTTCTCAAACTCTGCGCATTCATCAATATCTTCACACGTTAATTTGTCATCCGAAAGTTTGAATCCTATTAAAAAATAAGTACTTGAATATTTGAAACGCTTTTCTGAAAAATAATTATTAGTGTTACCATTGCGGCATTCACATTTATATGAACCATGAGTATTAATGCACCGATGAGAACATAGACGATGATATTCTTCGCATTCATTGATATCAACACATCTTCCATAATTGTCCC
>NCKV01000608.1:0-15725 GCA_003675905.2 Leptotrombidium deliense
CACCGTTTGACGGCGATTCAAAGGCAGCGATCGAAAGCCTGTTTCAAATGCACTCGCATTTCAAATAAAGTAGAAAAAAGTGCGAAATGCTAACCTTTATACCACTGAATGGATGACAAACGGTGAGCGGAAAACGGACAGTCAATGAACACAGTGTTCGCAGAGATCGCAGTGATGTTTTTCATTGCCTTTATAAATGGAGCACCGATCACTGAGATCCAAACTGAGGCCGAGTCTTCGCCGAAATCGTTCACAGCGGTGCATTGGTAATGGCCTCCTTCTTGAGCAGTGATTCTCGTAATATTTATGAAACTGATCACCGAACCGTCGGAGCTAACGTAATCTCCGATTCGATGAGTACCAGTGTCTAAAACTGGTTCGCCAAAACTCGACCACATTATTTGCGGCAATGGATTTCCTTTCGCGGAGCATTTCAACGACACTCTTGAATCCGTGCTCACTGTTGTGTTCGAAGGCTTCGCTGTCAACACTGGACTTTCCGCTGAAAGAGTTCGTTAATTCAGTAATTTATTTCAAATTAAATACGACAATGTTTCAATGTTTGTTTCGTGTACTTCACTCTTTGATCACTGTTTTGTTGCAATTGATGAGCTTTCATTGCATTTCAAAAGAATGCTTTGTCTGTCTGTCTCTCGCGTTTCAGTTTTAAGAGAAAATTAAATGAAAAATAACTTTTAATTGTAAATCTCAATCTTTGCTGCTTTGTTCCAAATTGCAAATGACTGCTCAAAAGGGACTTCACATTCATTATCACTGCTTAAGTGATTGTGAATATTTTTTTATATACAAATCACCACTTTTAATTGACGTCAATTCGGACGTCATTCGGTTGTCGAAAAGTTTTCAGTGTTGACTTGTGCGCCTCAATCGGCAGTCTAAACAAAATCGGTTAAAATGTTTTTCAAATACATGTACTACATTAAAAGTTTACAAATGCATATAAATAACATATTTAAAAACAATGAACACCGAAAATGAGTCGCTTTATTTCAAGCGGTCTTCAGGCGATGTTGTGTTTTCAAGTGTAATTGAAGTTAATATTGCACCGGAATGCAGGATTACTGGTTCTCGATGTTATTTGCAGTTTGAAAAAAAGCAAAAGTGTTATTTGATTGCGTTCATCGAGAAATTACAGTGTTCATTTCGTTTATATTGTTGTACTACTTTATTTTTGTTGTTTTGTTTGAAGTGTAATAAAGAAAGCAAAGAAGAAAGCGGTTGCAAGCAAAAAAGTGAGCCACTGATCAATTGAATGTCTCGACTAGAGAAATATAATAGATCAGTTTTACAACACAAGTATTGAATAATATTTTTCTGTTGCTCATATTTATACAAGAGATGAAATTATTATTATTATTATTATTGTTGTTAGTCGCGAGTTGTTGGGTCCTTGTGATAAGTGTACTCACAGGAAATGGTGATTAAAATAGATGTTTGCGCACTGTGCTCATCATTCGAAACGAAGCATTGATAAATGCCTTTCTCTTCGAATGCAATCGATTGAATGGTAAGCGTTGCGATCGTGTCTGCGATCGCATTGCTCTTGTATTTGATGCCATCGATGAACAAAGGTTTGCCGTCTTTCAACCAAATCAGCTCAGCGATCGGATTACCGTTCATTGAGCAATTAATGGTCAACGAGGAGCCGACCGACACTCTTCGAGACAACGGTTTTATCACAGCATTCAGTGGCACTGAAATAGCAATAAAAGTGTTTGTAAAAAGTTTGCGAACATACATACATGTACATCGTAACATAAAATGAGAATAATAACATTTTTTGATTCGAATCTTATTCAATCGCCAAACGACTGCTTAAGAAATGTGTTTTTTGATAAATTATTGTCACTGCCTTTTTAATGGAAAAAGATTGCTTTGAAAACTGAATTATTGAACGAGTATTCGAAAATGAAATCAAAGAATACGAATTCATTAATCATTCGCTCGGCAAACATTTCGCAATGAATTCAAATTGTTTCTCATTTATAACTTTAAACATTTTCCGTCTTTAAATTGAAATCGATTTGAGCGAACAAAGAATTACTTTCTTCAAAATATACGAATCGTTAAAAAATATGAATACTGTTTATAAATCAAATAATTTCGCTGTGTGTATGTATATTAAGCAAAGCGTTCGACGATTTCCGTTTCAATTGTAATGCATTATTGAATAAACGTTTGGTCGTAACGAAAATGTACTAAAAATGTTGAAGCAAACAGCAACAACAAAGTTGTGTTCGTTGCAATCAATTTCAACAAAATGTTAAATTACGCGTTGAAAAGTGTGTGCAAGTAGTATTGTGCATCGCAATTACAATTGCATTGCAGTTGCATTTATCAGCGAAAAACGGGAGACAACGAAGCGCAATGCGAGGATAACGAATACATTTGCAAACTAGCAAAACTGCACACATGCAGTGTACAGTCTATGTATGTGTGTGTATGCTGTAATTGCACTCACCGACTACATTGAACTCGGTTAATGATTTTTGTTCGCCAATATTATTATTAACGACACACAAATAAGAACCACTGTCGGCGACATTCGCGTCACTTATAATCAGTGTTCCATCGCTGTGCTGTTCTAATCGCTGTGACACGAATCGAATTGTTGACATGGAATTGCTGCCTTTCGCTTGTTTGTACCATTTTATAGTCGCGTAAGGAAACGATTCGGCGACACAAGGAATCATTGCAACCTGGTGAACGGCGACTTTCATTGACGACATTCGATGCACAAATCGAGGAACGATCGCTTCTGATTCTGCGATTAATGTTGTACAAGAAATGCTTTTACTTCAATTCTCTACTCTTTAATCGACGAAACGGAGACATCAAAACTCACCGGTGACTATCAAACGACCAGCAGTTGTACTGAGAGTAATTTTAGCCGTCAAATGGTCCATTATTTGACATCTGAACGAATAATCGCTGTCTTCTTGTCGAACGCTTTTTATGTGCAATTCGCCTGAAGGAAACACTAAATAACGCGAATCCATGTCTTTTGTTGTAAATCAAATGCAATAAAATGAGATCAGTGCATCAAACATCAATTGTATCCGTCGCTATCACATACCTGTGATCGTTCCAAATTTTACAATAAAACCGTCGTTTCGAATCCAAGAATCGATTGAAGCGTAATCAGAGACATAAGACGGTAATTGACACCGCAAAACGGCAGTGTTTCCGCGTATCGCGAACTCGTCGTAAACTCGAACATCAATCGACTGTTGTTGAAGTACTGTGCATTGTAGAGGAAAGTAAAATGTATTTAAAATTAATGTAGACTCATTTTTTGTGGAAAATTCACTTAAAAAATATATTATATCATAAATAATGTAATAAAGTTTGAATGATTGATTCTTGTGTTGGTCCGATATTTATGAGAACGTCGTTAAATTAGGTTAAACAATAGCTTTTGATTAATGACTGCTCAGCAAACAGTGAATAATTAAATCGTTGAAATGATGTGAAAATAATAATTATAAATCATTGTCTTTTAATAAAATAAATAAAGTAATTTAAATCATTTTTTGTGTGCTTTTTTCTTTTTGCTTGTTCTTGTAAACTTTAAAAGCGAAAAAAGCATCACTTCGATTACTTTCTCCATTGAATGCAATTACTTTTTTTGCTCATTTTGATTCTTCTTTTTCATTTCACTATTTTTTAAGAAGCGAAACATTTCTTAATTAAAATTCGTGAGAATTGATGCGATGCAATGAATCGTTTGAAAAGAAATGCGAAAGAAGCAAAAGAAGATTATTGTGTGTTACTTTTAATGAGACGTCAGTGAATGGCAAACAAATGAACGCAATTAGAAATTGCATCTAACTTTCATTCGCATTGAATGAAAACACATTTCACTTCGAAATATTACATCGATATTACTATTACTTTTATACTTGTACTTTTCTTGCCTTGTTTCGCTTTTGCACAGAAATGAATGGTAAACAATTGAAAGCGAAGATGGAAGAGAAGAGAACTTGAAATTATATTTCATTTCGCCGAAATGTTACAATGTAACGCAGATTTACTTGTTGTCGTCTATCGTTTTTCATCCGAAAGCGATTCAATATAAAAATTGAGAGCAACATACTATTACAACATGTATACAGTTTTGCCGATGAAAGCATCACTTTTCAACAGAACCACTGATTCGATTCTTGCTCATATTTGCGTCCACAACTGTAAAACATTGTTTTCCCTCAGCTTTGCTTTTCGCATTCTTTGTCAATGCTTTTCATGAAAACAATAAAACATAATAAATATGATTACTGTACACATATAATAATTTTCATTTTCAGCAAATCGTCATTTTGCAGCCTTAATTCACGAGCAAACATTGATTTCTTAAAATTGAAATCGTTATGTTTTTCTTTTCTTCTTTTTACTTTAGTTTACTTTCTTCTTGAAAAGCAGTGCATTTCGAAGATTTATCTTCATCAACGAATGCATTCGGCGAACGGATTAAAAAATGTCATTTTTTGTAAACACAATTATTATTATAAAGCATACAATGTATATGAACATGTACATGCACATGTATGTAGTCATTATATTATAATAATTTCTATTTTGCGTAACAGTGCACTGTGCACTGTTCGAATACTTAATATGCGAGGGAATAACGAAAATTGAATAAAATAATGTAGATTGTTTATAATTGCGAACGAAATGTGAATTTCGATTTTCTTTGTAGTAAAACATTCTACATTGCATTTGTACATTGTGTGTTTGCAAATTTATTATGATGATCGTATATATGAATAAATCGATATGCAAATATTAACAAAATGTGATTAATTTGAATGTCTGCGAGCATTGAACACTTTTTAATTAGGAGAATACATTTCATTGTATTCTGTGTGTACATGTACGCATTGTGAATGTATGTGAGTATGTGTATTCATAATGTATGTGTGCATGTACACAAAAGTTGGAAGAAAAAGTAAAAATATGATTCGAAGTGAAACGTTTATAAAGGCGAATTGTCGGCAATTTTTACGTTTCGCGAACAATTGCTCATCTAAAGCGAAAGGCAATTATATTTTAGCCGTTTTCTTTATATTTCGCGAAAGGCAAAGCAAAAGGAAAGCAGCAAAAAAAATTTAAGAGAGAGAAGTTTGAAGTCGAAGAGAGAAATTTTTACGATACACTTTTTAGCACAGCGAAGAAAAGTTTAAAGAAAGACATCGCTTTTGTCGTCACTTGAAGTAAATGAAAGACGTAGCATTTATTATGAAATAAATCGCTTTTCGAAACTATTGAACCGACAATCGATTTTCAACTGCACTTTGCCTCTTCTTCTTTAACATTCTTATTTTTCACCATTTTTTTCATTTCATTCTTCGCAACACACACACAACTAGCAACTAGCAACTTAACTCGTCTCTTATTCAATAATTACATTTAGCGCACAATGAATGATTATTAGTGATTAGTGTGTAATTAAAAATTATTGTTGTTGTTCATCGTTCGCATTGCTTTGCTTTACTTAACTTAACTTTTGTTTTAATTTTTAATATTGATTGCGTTTAATAAGCGATTGCACTATTTTCTTCTCATTTTACTTTTTATTCATTAGAATAATAATAATAATTGTTATTTATATTCATTTTCGTTAATTATTTATGAAAAGTTTGAATGTGTATGTGTTTGTTATATGTGCCTTTTTGAAAGCGTTGAACTTTGATAAATAATTTTTAACAAAAGAGACGCGAAAGGAGTCGAATGTGTTTTCTGGTTGCAAAATATGAAATTTGTTGAACATCGCAAAATGGAGAAATGTAACTTGATACATTCGCACAGATTTTCATTCATTGCTCGTTATTTTTGTTGTCAAAACTTTTTGAAATATGAAATATTTTTCGCTTTCGTTTCATTCCTCTTTCTCTTTCTTTAAATATTCATTTCGAGCGAAAAATTACTATTTTCACATAAAATACATTGTGAAATGAATGTCACTAAAAAATGCCAACATTCATCTCATCGCTGTTCGCCTATAATTTTAATAAAAATTTTTTGGTGCTCTTTGCTCTTCAAAAGTGATTTTGAATATCGATTGTAAGGCAAAATTAATTCAAGCATTATATGATTATTATGATTATAATTGAAGTCAGTGTGTGTAATATGCAACATATTCACTTTCGGATCGAAGTTGACTCGAGATTTACTTTTCAAAGGGCTCTCTGTAATTGATGAATGAAATGCAAAGACGGCGAGATTTTCAAGAAACGTTTCAACATATTCAGGCAATATGAACTTTGCTTCTTCTGCTGCGTTTGACGTACTTTCATCAATCGTCTGTTTTTTCCACTTTTTTGCCGTACATTTTTTGAAAGTCAAATATAAATATCAATCATTAGCCTTTAAAAAGGCACACACACACATACACAAAAAAGCAGCACACTTTTCTTTCTCACTTCTTTTATATGTATTTTGAAAACTTTTTAAAAGTGCAAGCATTTCAGTTTCGCGAGGCGACAGACATTTCGCATTATAATTGCAAACATATTTTCTCTTCCAAATTTTATTGAATACATTTACATTTTTAATCAAATACCGGTCATCATTTTTGCATTAATAACGCATTTCGATATAAAACAATATATCGCAGACATTACTGAAAATGTTTCCATTCGATAAATGGAAACTTTTCTTAAACTTTTCAATAAAGTTTCAAACAATTAATCGAGTGAAACGAGAGAAGTTCTAAGAACTTCTTTTTCGCTTTTCGTCGTCGTCGTCAACTTGTGAACAGTTGAACAGTTTATTTCGTTATTTATGCGTTGCAATTGATTTCAACGAAATGGTGTGCGACTGAAATGCTTATAAAAAATGTATGATTTCCTTTTCCAGTGGCGACAATGTTTCCATGTCGATAATTTACAGCCACAAGAAAAAGAAACTGTTCAACAACAACAACAGCAACAGCAACAGCGTATACACCATGTGTACGTATAAAATATATTTCATGCTTTGAATTTGATTACAGTCACATTTCAATGGCCAAAAAACCGCTGCGAAATGGCTTCTGTTGGATCGTTAATTCGATAATGTTTGTTATACATCAAACTGTGTCGCAATGAAACGTAAACGCATTATTTATCGAATATACGGTATATATACACACATACACTAAGTTCAATAGGAGTTCATTGAAATTATTATCAAACATTTTTTATAACAGAAAAAATATGAAATCTGTGATGTGAAAAGAAAAGGCTAAAGTAATATAGAGAATAGATAATACTTTTGAACCGCACTTTTAAGAAAACACTATTTTTAGTACAAACATATCAACGACAGACATCACTGATTACTCTTCGCTTTTCTCCGACTTCGCAATCCATTCAATTCAATGCTTACTCTTTTTTGTGTGTAAAGACCATCGCGATGAGAGCACACGACGAGTAATGATTACATTTCTGCTTACTTCATCGCAATACGCTGCAAACAATCATTTTTATGACACACGACTATATAAACTTATATTCAATGCGAATCATTTGCGAACAATGATCGCAGTCGTGCACCAAATGTGTGTTTATAGTTATTTAATTACAGAGAAATAATAAATAGATAAATCAAAGCAGAGACACTGGTTATTACAACTTGCCTGCTTTCACTCGAACATTGCGACTGACAACAGTTCCGTAAGTGTTGGTCGCCAAACATCGATACGTCTGCGAATGAATATCTTCGTTGTACTGATCTGTCGAGAACGGAGGAAACACCAGCGATCCATCCGGTCTCTGGTATCGCAAGCCGGGCACGTCGTTCACTTTGTTGTAAGTGTGCACAAATGAATGTTGTTGAGCCATAGATGGATTCACTTTATGTTTAATCGTGTGAACAGTTATCCACGAGATACTTGGCTGAGGAATGCCATTCGCTGAGCACGCGATTACAGCTCCAGTTGTATTGTAAAAGGTTACTTTATTCGCAGGTTCGTCGCTGAATTTCGGATACAAAACGTCTTCGCCGAACGCATCGATTCGAAATGCGAAAACGAATGATTCTTCGATAAAGCAAGAAAAGATAAGATAATTTATTTTCTGCACATTGTTTGTGAATACATTTGTAATGCGTGTTTGTTCGTTCATTGCAATCGCAGTAATTGTGCACTGATTTGTTTTTTCTTTTTCTTCATCATTCGTTTCGCTTTGCATCTCTTCTTGCGATTTCTTTGTTTTTGCCTGTATTTTCAGTGTGTTTCGCTTTTATTTTTCAGCAACGAAAACGAAATCGAAACGCATTTACTCTTCTTTTACTACTGACGTTTTCGTTTGCAATAAAATTGATGAGTGAACAAAGAAGAATTCGCAATTCATTGAAATCAAATAAAAGCTCGATCGAATGATGATCATGCCTTCTGTGCGGGTATGTCTATGTATTTGTATGTGTGTGCACCCGACTGCTGTTGTTATTCGCTAATCGAATCGCAGCACCTTTTTCGTGAGAACCGCAATTTGATTGTTAACAGCTATTTTTCGATGCACAGCATCCGCAGTTTCGGATACTGCTTTGCGTTGCGTTGCATTTTGTTTGCATTGCTGAAGAAAAACGCGAATAAAACATTACACACACAACACACACACTAAAATCAGTCGATAAAAGCATTATAATGCAAATGCAAATACAACAGCGATCGACGGATGCAACAATGCAATAATCAATTCTTTTCACTTTTTCATTCACACTGACAACAACGAAGCAACCGAAACTTTTGTTTTCATTCATTTTCTTTTCGTTAAGCATTCGATTTGCAAATTCAAGCTGCAAACATTGTTTTTGTTGCTTAAACATTTGTTCGCTTAATTCATTGAGATTCGAAGCAAAATTTGCAAAAGTAAAAAAATAACAATATTTGAATAACTTTAACTTTATTAAATATGATGTTTTTCAAACAAATGAAAAAAGATATTTTGCATTCGCTTGAAGACGTTTCGCTGAAAGCTTGTGTTACACGAAATCAGTGTTTAAAAGACTTAAACAGCGCAATTAATTCAGGAGATGTTTGCAGGCGACATTTAATGAGTATAAAACATTGTTAATATTAATTAGCGTCGCTTCAAATTAATAAATACTGCGTGCATGTAGTATGCAAAAAATACTGGCAACAGCAACAACAGCAGCAGCAGTATTATGCGAACGTGTTAAGCATTTCGAGACTTTGCAAAATGTTTAATAATTAAACGTCGACTGATTTCAATCTCATTTTCATTTGTGTTTTATTTTGTTGCTTAAGCTTTCGCATGTCTCGTATAATTACGAACCACATTTTACTTCATTTACTTTCTATTCACTTCGCAATCATTAATAGCAATAAAAGGCACTGTTTTCGTAGTATATGGAAACAATGCAAGTTCGCAATTGTGCAATGTCTGTATGTTTGCAGACACGTAACTAATTTGAGTTTAAAACACATACACACGCGAACAACAAACAACATTCACTTGTGTAACATTAGCGCAAATAAAAGCTTTTACATAACATTCGAGATAAATTCACTTGTTTAGTCTTATTCTTGATGATTACTTGTGAATTGTGTGCGTCTCGATAAGAGTTGAGTTGAGTTCACTTAGTTCAGTTCAGTTGAGTTAAGAAGAGGTTTATTTGAAAAACAGACTAAACTTACCTTCGCTTGTTACGAACAATAAAAGTAATGATGACAATAATCTCGAGAACAATGCTAAACATTTAATCCTCATTTCGTCTTTACTTTTCTTCTTTTTCAATGCGAATGAATGAATGAATGAATGTTTCTTAATTTCAACTCAAATACTTGAGGTTATTTGCGAGCTTAAATTAGCAAATTTTTGCTTATATATAGCTGCGACTATTAGGTAAGAAAACAGCAGAATTCAGAGTAGAAAAGTTAACAGTTAAAGTAGTATAGTTTCGTCTCACGAAAGTGTCTGTTATCCATTTAAAAAGAAGCACAAAAGCACAAAGCACACTTTTACATCGAATGCGAATGTACGAATATCTTTTAAAAAGCGAATTCACACTCAATTTAAAGCTTCAAAAGCGAAGAGTAAACAACATTGAAAAGCGATCGGAGACGTTGAAAGTGATGCAGAGATGCGATGCGGATGCTGAGAGCGAGAGCAGCAGGAATGGCAGTGTTCAGTGTTCAGTGTATTGCGTTCGATGTTCGCGAGCGACTGATGAGAAGCAAAGTTCGATTGCGAACTTTTAGAACGCATCGCGCATCTCTGTGTTCACTGAAATTTCATTGCTTCCAATGTTTCCGGAAATGTGAATGTGTGTGTGTTTCAAAAGTCAATACAATTTAAAAATAACAACAAATGTTTTGCAATTAATAAATGTGTTTGCTTGTTTGTTTTTGTTTGTTTGCTTTCATTTTGCAGCAAATTTTGCAATAACCAAAAAGTGTTCAAATTTGTCATCATCATCAACATTGTTTATTTTTCAATTCTTTGAATTATGTTTTAGAAACTTTCATTTTTCTCTTTTTTGTGCCCGTGTTTACATTGAAAATAAAAAAACATTTCTCTTAGACGACAATTCAATATTTATTTTTTAAAAGAAGCGAAAAATAAAAAGTGCAAACATAAGTTGCGTTAAACACACACTTTTGTTCTAACATTGATTTTTGTTCGCGTATTTTATTGTTACGAAAAAACCTCGATTCAATGCTTTTCATTTTTTGCTCAACGTTTCTATGAAAAGAACTTTTTTCAACGGATAAGCATCTTGCTTTTAGTGTAGCTTTCGTATAAATATTAAATTCACTGAAAATCCGCACCAACTTATGGTATTGAATCGCTCTATTTTTAGAACAAATATTGTTAATAAGTAAAAATGTGAAACGAAATTAAATAATGGACAATGCACAACAAAAAACAATAACAACAAGTTGTATTCACCTTTCGGTCAATATTCTGACAATCGATAAAACTTTTGCCGAGAATAAATGTGTCGCAAATTTAAGCGAATACAAGTGTCGGGAAATCGAAATTCTGTTTGTCTTTCATTTTCAGTGGAATCCAGGAAAAACCAAAGGAATTGTCGCCTCTTTTTTCATTCAAAACCATTTTCATCGCTGTTTTAGATCACTTCTTTTCCCGAATTCAGGCAAAAATGAACGTTAAATTAACAGTTACATTGTTCCTTGTTATTTGTGTCGCTCAGGTTAGCTTTAAAGATTTAATTAAATAAGTCTAATTATCAATTGTTCGTTTGTTTTTTATTTACTTTAAAAGGTGTTTTCGAAACGAGTGAAAGTTACTTCACGCAACGACGGTTACGAGCAGCAAAAACTTACTGGAAAGGACGAAGAAGTTGAGGAACAAAAGTACGAAGAAAAGGATGATAAAGATGAGGGAGAAAGTGTACTTAAAGGACAGTACGAACAGAAGAAGGAAGAAACTGTAAACAAAGAAGTGTATGAACAGAAGGAAGATAAGGTTGACGAGGAACAGTATAAAGAAGAGAAAAAAGAAGTCGGTGGAGGATACGGACAAGAAAAAGAAATTGGCGGAGGTTACGGACAAGAGAAGGAAATTAAAGTGAATGTTGGTGGATACGGACAACAGAAGGAAATTTACAAACCCGGTGGAAGTCATGTTGTAACTACTATTCACAAAGGCGGTGGTGCTGGTTACGGTCACGGAGGCGGATATGGACACGGAAGCTACGGACACGCAGGTTACGGTAAACTTGTCTGTCCAGCTGGTGGACCTTGCAAAGTTGACGGCGAATTAGTACCTGACCCAGAAAGCTGCTGTAAATACTACAAATGCGATCGATGCAAACCGGTGCTCATGAAATGCGGTCCAGGAACACATTACAGTCCACACTTGAAAGTATGCGCTCATATTGGCCAATCTGGATGCTACGCAAGAGATCAGAGTAAGTTTAGTTAATTACAAACACTAATATAATTACTTTAATTTGTTAGAATGCGGGCTTTATATTGGAAAATGGTAATTAACTATTAGTTTCAATGCTTCTAAAATGATTTACACTAATTGCTCAATAAAAAACTGATTCACATATCAAAAAAGTAATCTTTACATAATTGCGCTGAAAAATATTCGCTTTTATTCGTTGTATCATTGTTTTCAATGGGATACGTGATGTGGATCTCGAGAATAGCATCTCGGTTGCATTTGAAAGGTTAACTTTTTTCAACCTTTCATTGTGCGTATTTGAATAACGTTGTTATCGTACGCATTGCTCCAAGTCAATATTTCGCTTTCATTCGCTTCATTGTTTCAGCATTGAAATGCAAGGTAAACAGAATTGATTTTTGCATTTCAAATACAGCATTCAACATTTTCCGATATTGGCAACTGTGTGTGTATATATATGTATTGCATGTGTGTGTATATGTGTGTTCGTTAATTTTTAGTGTCACTTTTTGCGAGTTATTCGTGTTCAGTGATTGAAAAATGAAATTCACTTTTACACATGGAGAATTCTTCACAAATAATTCGAATTCCAGAACGCAACTCTGGCAAAATATACTTTAGGCGACAACTCGAATAAAATCAATGAAGCAACGATCTTCTCGACTGTCAACTTATAAAAGATGTATGATTTCCTTTTCCCGCGACGACAACTGTCCGGCGGTTTCGAGCGACACATTTTTTTGCACAGAAAATGTTTCGCACATAAAAATCCGCATCATTCTGTGCGAATTCAATTAATGTTGTACTCGTTTCCTGAGAAATAAATAAACTGCGAAATGATCACCGATCACATTTCATAACTCTCTTAAAGTTGTCAATCCAAATCGCAGTGAAACATATTAAACACTGATTACATCTTGTAAACATTTTTTATTGTATAATCGTTGATAGTTGATTGATAAGAATTTTTTCTCTTTAATTTGTGTTTAAAAGTTTTTTGGTGTTTAACATGTTTCGCATCGATTGAAGATTAAGGTTGACGATGAAGTTTAAAAGATAGATTAGAAGTCATTGTCATTGTATTGCTGCAATGTTGAGTAAGGTGAACACGGATGCGGTCGTTCGGCACAAAGATATCGTTTTCATTTAATAGATGCAATTTGTATGAAGCAAGCAAAAGAGAATCGAATTCGATACGTAAATGCGAGGAATTGACCGAAATTCGGATTTCGTTTCACTGAGAAGAGAATCGCGAAAGTTTGTAATCGATTTGCTTTCAGGTTACGAGTGAATTGGCTTCTCTTGTGTTCCTTGTACTTTGCTGAATCATTTGCATAAGAATTCAAAAATGATTGCTTTTCACAAGAATGAAAAACAATAAAAATATTTCAAATTACGTTAAGTGTATACAGTATAAGCGTTGTGTGCATGTGGTGTATGTTGCAGATTGATACATATTTAAATATTTTCGAAAGTGATGCACACATTCAATCAGTTTGGTGAACATTGAATGTAACGAACAGTTGAAAAGCCGATTTACTTAATCTTCATTAAGCGTCGCTTTAAAAAAGTGTTCTTAAAAAGTGAACTTTTTAAAACAAGAACAACAAAAATTAAAGTGAAGCGATTTTTAAACGAGAGAAAAGATAGTGAAATGCATCTATTAAAACGAATTATTTTATTCATATTTCAAGTTAATACTCGGCTTTTAATTTTTAAACCATTTTCAAAGTAGTGCTTGCTTCTTTGAGGCGAATAATAAATGCAATCACAATTTATTCATTGATTTATGCAAAGTGATGCATCTCACAGGATTTACGCTTTGCTCGCATTTCAAGTGTTTCTTACTTTTCGAGAGATTTATTGTTTCCAATCTTACTTCAGTTTCGTTGAGAAACGCAAAAACTTTCACTTTCACTTTCAGTTCACTTCAACTAAATTTCAGTCGCCTGCATTTTGTGTTACATTTAAATTATGTATTTTCTACTTTTAATTAACATTTCAACGAGTGAACGCAAATGTGAAGTAAATAATAAATAAATAAATAACTAATAATTCAGCGAAATGTCTTCGAAAGCTGGACGATCATTTTTCAAAAGCGATCGCTTTTCACTTGTCGCCGTTGAACAACAAATTCACAGATTTGTTAAAGAGATGTCCGAATCAGCGGTAAGTCTATTGCGAATGCTTGTAAACGCATACATTTTCGAATGATATTTTTTGAATTGTTTTTCTATTCGAGACACGATTTCACGAAAGCGTTGAACAGTGCAACAAGAAAAGAGAAATAAAAGCGAAATAAAGAAAGGAAAGAATTGAAAATCTTTCGCAGAAAATACAAAACGGAAGAGAATTGGATGAATAACGATCACGATTGGATGCATAACAACGGCGTTGATTCGAAAACAACTCAATTCGAAAATCGATTACAAACGTGACGAAATTGCAATTTATTTTTTATACAAACACACAATCATAAACATAAGCATAATGCAATAAAAATATAACAAATATCGAAAGCATTTTTTTGAAAAAGTATTTGCAAACAAACATTCGACTGAATGCAATTTCAGGAATAGAGTGCGATTCATATTTTTGAACCTGGTTCCTTCTGCCAATTATAGATCACGGCTGTCAATTCTATGCAATTAATGCAGGTGACCAATTGAAGTTGCGACATTTACGAAAACAAGCTGTTGAATAAACAAACGTCAAATCATGAGGAAATTAACACTAAAACAGGAGACTTACATTGAAATACATTTCGAACAATGATTGTCTTCAGAGAAGTGGTAAAAGCTGTGTGATTGAACTAGTGTCGCGTCCACCTCTATTCTGGTTACGGAGGAATTGCTGGAAATCATAGATCCACAAATCTCGCTTTGTTCAGGGGCTGAGAACTGGCAGGTACAAATTGAGCAGAAACACAGAAAGAGTGAATATGTTAGACTAACCACTGATTTACTCTTTCCTGCTACTTATAATCGCCACAGTACCCTCCCGCCAGTGACTAAGCTGGTCGATGACTTAAGAACGTTGATTAGAACAGTGTACAAATCGTTCAAAATAACACTGCAGATTTTATCTTCATCTAATATTTCCAATGAAAGGTGCTCTGTATCTCAGCAACAGAAAATTAGCGAAAGTTGTAAGCGATGCGAGAGCAGTGTGCGGACAGTAATTATTGCATTAATTTGGCAGTCATCGAAGAGTGTAGTCACATTTACATTTTCTTAGAATTTCTTTTCATTCTTACTCAATAAATTAAATTAACGTTAAATTCTTTCCGTTTCGCCGATGACCGCTGCTCCGATTCCGTTTTCTCTAACTATACTTCCGAATCTGTATAACAGTGGACATTGTCGTGTCTCGATTGCACCTATTTAAGGAAGAAATGAGATGTGTACTGGATCGAGAGTGGACAAACATGCCTGAAATAATTTCTCACCAGTAAACGCCTGAGATTCTCACACGGAAAATTACAACCCGTGGAAGAGGTATAAAGGTTGTAAAAAGTTTCAGATCACTCTTATAGATCATAGAATTAATTCGCAGATGTTGAAGGGAAGCAAACTTAGAAAAAGAATTTAACAAAATCTGAAATAAGAATAAAATACTCACTGAAAAGTAGAATGAATCGACACGAACGGCTAAATTGATTAACCACTGGTCACTGCACCTTTCAGTTGGGCCACTGTATTGCAGCGTTGTAACTAAAACCTTAAACTATTGAAACTAGCCTAAAACAGCCTTAAACTATTGAACTTGGAATCCTCCATAAAACGCGTTGCGGATATATTTTCGGGGATAACGACAGCCTAA